>JBBPMD010000153.1:0-44656 GCA_038090095.1 Zangia roseola
GCTTACCTCAAGCGGTTGATTTAGGCTGCGCCCAGCACTGCTACCGCGACAGCAGCTGCCCCAAGGTCTCTGAAAGAGGCAATCAAGGCGAGTAAGGACAGATTTGGAATAAGCGAGGGTAGTAAGAAAGGCGCTGAGTAAGTACTAATACTTGCGTTTACTCCACTCTTATCACAAATGTTGGCGCTCACCGAGTCAGTTTTATTCTTTCTTAACCTCGCTATTGAACGTAGATCCAAAAAACTGGCATTTGGAAGCCATGTCAAGGACTGGGTAGTGAATGTAGCCAAGGAGAAAAAATCCGGTGTGCCTGCCACCGACGATGTTTCCAGTTCAGCAGTTACCACGATCGATCGACGCAACAGTCAGAAGCATTCCAACCTCGCCCCCTCCTCTCCTTCTGAGAATCAAGCAGACGAAATCTTTGGCGATGAGGTCGACGAGAGGGATGAGAAATTGGCGTCCTTCAAGCATGCCGAAACTCTCAATGCGACGGTGAGTCTGATCATTGGCAACATCAAGTACTGTACTGACTTCCACTAGATCAAGGCACCAGTTCAGCCAGTATATGATATAGATGACATCGTCAGTGTAGACGGTTCTCCCGTTCCACCTGAAGGCGGCGTTGAGTCCCAGCCAGCCTTCCGGCTGTCAGACGATATGGACGATGATTCGCCTGTTCAACTCGAAGCCATCAACTTGTCCACGTCAGTCATCAAGTTCTCGGCTCTCAAGCGTAAGCTAGAGGAGCAGGTCGTCCCTGACAGTGAGCCAAGCAGTCTGGAAGGCATGGAAGATGACGTACTACTAGCTTCAGTCCCCCCGCCGGTGCCAGTTACTCCTTCGGCTCCCAAACGCAAGCTCGTCCCACTCCCCTCTGTCCCTGACAGTGAACCGAATTCAACACTTGCCAGTGGTGACGAGACTGCGAGCAATGCTCCACGGGCCGATGCCGATGCCAATAAGCATCGAACTACGTCAATGGTAAGTCAACATGACTACTAGTACACCGAACTGACTTCTAGTATCAAATGTACATGTAGACATCTGTAGGTGTCAGGCCTCGAACAAAAGACTCCAGCCTACCTCCACGCAAGAAGATCAAATCCGAAGGCCCCGGAACTGTCTCAATCGTATCGTCCCTCAGCGACCCTCAGGCTACAAATCCGAGTCATGTGGGAGAATCTCAGGAATGTCGTCGCGGCCCAGATGGTTACATAGTCGACATTGTCAAGAAGCAATACAATAATAAGGACCTCCCGGTCCCAACCGATCACCGCTGGTCCAGGTCCTTCATCTCGACTGCGACTCTGTGGTGCAGTGTCCAACCGAATGTGTGGAACGTGCCCGACAAACAGCTGGCAGGTGCACTACAGAATATTTTCGATACTCTATACCCTGACATCAAATACCGTGTGACTCCCTCGGGCTCTGTTTTTTCCGTAGTAAGTATCTAATCTTTCAAATTTACCTGGCTTTCTGACTTTTGTAGACACATCAACGTCTTAGCGAGTGGCGGAGCAGCTTTGGCTCAACCGCCCTCGCTATGATGATTGATTTATTTTCGAAGATCGAGGATGAAACGCAGCTACCAAGTGCTGATGTGGCGAGGCAATTGCAGGAGGACTACCGCTTCTTACGAGAAGATCCGGACGACCTGGAGCCAGAAGGTCTATATCGTTCTTCTTTTGTGATCGAGCTGATTGCGTCGACGCATTTGAGCGACATCGCGTCATACGTTGAGATACCCGGATGGGATATGAAAACTATGGCTGCGGGTAAGAATGGTGGAGGTGTCGTTGCTTTAGCAGCAGCTGCAGTACGCTCTATATTTTGTTATTCAGCTCGTTCTCACTTTTCTTACAATCACAAGTTGGAGCGTGCTGTCACCCTTATCGCAGATGGAATGATCAGTGTCAAACAGGTATTGGGAGAAATGGCGGCGAACTCGGACAAGAAAATGAAGATCAAGTTACCAAAAGTTCAGAACAAGCAGACAGGTCGCGAAACGTCTGCACCGTTCCAATTCTCGTCTGCTAACTGGAATTCCGACACCGAGGCGTATAAGGAATCTATTCATAAGCGAGGACAACAATTTGTGGTAGACATCTTTGCAGCAGCGCATGCTCACAAGCACGCGAAGAATGGCAATGGTACCAGCGCTGGTGAGGGGAGTGGCGGCAACTCTGGGGGGGCTGGCGCACAAAATCCCCGCGCAATCCTTTGTAAGAATCGCTTCTAGCCTGTCGAGCATGCTAATCTTCTTCTTCTAGGATTGTTCTTTATTTCGCTTCTGGTTCGTGCTTGTCGCCACACTCGTCATCTCGCTCCCACGTTCGCCGCCTCACCCCATGTTCGTCATCTCAGTACCGTGTTTGTCATGTTTTCCTGCCTGTTTCTGCCTGCCAGTGGTTTGGTCACCAATTCCTTTTTCGTTGCTGTCCGTCACAGTAGTATATGCACATTTTCTCGATTTTGCTATACCTGTCTACTTTCCCTACTTAATATGCTTTTTCTGCTTATAGCAGAGGCAGTAGTAAATAGTATTACCGATTCTGCTTATTTTACTTCTTTTCCCGCTTGGAAAAGCATGAAATAAGCAAAATAAGTTAGAGAGCTACCTTGTAGCGTGCTTTTTTTACTTTTTCCAACGTGTCCTTAATCTATGCTTAGTCGGCAAAAAAAGTATGAATAAGTGTGACTAAGTAGAACTCTATTTTCCTGATGTGGTCGGGAAGTACAGTGGAACGTATATGCATCACGTAAACTTGAAGCGCAGCTTTCCGGTATTGTCTGATACGTCCGTTGGACTTCAAACCCGTATGAGGTCAGCGTGCAAGACTCGGAGGACAATGTAATAACATAGAAGAGATCCAATCAAAGTAGCTATTTTATGACCATCCCTTCATCACAAACTTTAGTCGTCTTGCGGGAACAACGCAAAGATACGGTATGTGCTTCTCCAGGGCCAGCATCGTGACGACGATCTTGTGCTCCTTGTACGGCCACTCCAGCTTTGCCTGTATTAAAGCTTGGCGCATCTTGCGGTCCCCTTCACCTCCGAGAAAGCTCAGGAGCACGCCAAGCTGTCTCTTGCACTCCGTCAGCGCACCCTCGTCTCGACTCCAGTCGACCATGGTACCCTCGACCTCTGATATGCGAGGCGATGATCCTCCATGGGTGTTCGTGCTGTGAGCTGCGCGCTCACGAACTTCTTCCACGCTCGACATGAACTCTATCTGCTTCTGAAGCTTTGCCACTGCGAACCTCAAGTCTATCTGCTTTTTCAGGTCTTCCGAAGGCGCTTTGACACCTTCAGCGTACGATACGCCATCGAGCATCGTGATCACCCTCCCTCCAAGGTCCGCCAGTCCGACCGATAAGTTAACATCCGAAAGCTCCCTGCGCGCCTGAAAGGCACAAATAAGTGAACTGGCCAGGCAGGCAGCTATGTACGTCCGGTTATCGTGTCCATCGGGAACCTGCAAAGCCTTCGAATTCAAATCGATCGATTTGTCCAGATCGTCAAGGTCTCCAGTGGCCCGAAAGCGACGCCAGAAAGTGACACCAAGCTTGTGCGACAGGTGAAGCCGGTCGAAATATCCGTACAGAGGAGCACACGCGCCCCGTTCCAAGTCCACAACTAATCCCCAACAGTCGACCTTGGCTGGGTCCGCCGCGTCTGCAGCACGGTAAAGTCTACACGTAGCTAGGATCGCGTCTGCGCTTCGACGATTGCGGCTGTTGTCGGGAGGGAATTCCGCCAGAAGGTTCTCTATCTCCTCAACAACGAATTCATCGTACTTGTCTCCATGACGAGACAGGAGAGCCTGCGCCAGAAGCAACAATGTAGCCGGACGATCTGGGTGTCCCTCACTGCACAAGCTAAGCGCTTCCCGGAAGAGTTTGGTAGCCTCTTCGAGCTCTGAGTATGCACCTTTAGCTTGACACCTGATGACTTCTGACGCGGCGAGGCCGAAGCGTGCAGTTGCGCGGCATTCAGGATCGGAACCAGAGTGCTCTAGAACACATCGGAAGCATTCAATAGCGGCATCAAGATGTTCCTTGTTCCCTCTGTGGTAAGAGTAAAAATTCTTGAACCCGCGACTCGCCGTCTGAACAAATTCCGGACTTGGATTATCCTACAAGCGATGTAAATGGATCATAGTTAGTGCTGTGAAAGTCATATGCACGTGTATCTTACCTCGTGACTGAGGTGGGTATCGCAACACGAGAAATGTCGTTCCAGAGTGATCAATAATGAAGACCGAGGCCCAAAAGAGAACCTTATACCTTTCCTGACTTTAATAACGAGCTGATGTGGGAGTGTCGTGACACGCACTGCTGGGGGATGCGCCGCGAAATGTATCGCTGATATTGATTGTCTGTTCTTCGGATATCTGTCGTGTCCCCAGGGTTGAGCCCAGCTGGAATGTCCCGCAAACGGTAATGTGAACGGGTCCATCAGAAGGCCTTGAGCCGGTGAGTATGAGATAAATCTAAAAAATGAGGAAGAACTCACAGTGTAATCTCATCGCCCCACTCAATGACTTCCGCATGCGGCTTATTGACGGTCCTTCTAGTCGTCGTTCCGATCTGAACGAGGATGCACACACCAGCATCTACATGATCGACATCAAAACTTTCAAGCCGCATATCTATATTATCTATGGGTAAGGATTCTGCCACAGAAATCCTGGATGATACAGACGCGCGATGACAAGCCGTGGATTGCCTTCTGGAGCCTCTGGACAGTTGTCCGGCTTGCATTCGTTACTATCTATCTCTTCACCATGATAGTTGTAGTGAGTAAAATGGTCGGCTTCGCCTCCACTGTTTTACATATGCTGTTAGCGGAACAGGAATCAGCCAAAGAGCACCCACGAGATGCGTCGCAGACAAACGGTATCTGGAGAAGAAAGAAAGTCATTGACGTAAACAAAAACGCGCAGGCAAGATACTTGCCATGTTCGAAATCACGCCTGTAGGTTCTTTCCATACAGTCGCGAAGAGGACCTTCTTCCATCAAATTTTCGAGCGACAATCCCTGGATGTACGTTAACAATGAAATCTGCCTCAGATGTAAAAATTACATTTTCGAGCATGTCAATCCAGTCATCATCATGCGTGATAGCCATCTGCGCGCGAGGATTCTGGAAAAAATGCTCGATGAGTCAGTATATGTATGACGTCTTCGTCTATCATGCAAACCTCATTTAACAGGATATGATTGACTATGTCCAAAGGATGACTGGGCTGTGGGATAGCTTATTCTTTGCACACATAGTAAATTAATTTACTGGCAGACAAACCTCGGAGAAGTTCAACGCTGGAAGGTACTTCAACCTGATACCTACCAGGTAGTCGATATCATTTAGCGCACCATCCAATCACTGCATTGCTCACTTGATCCAGGTATCCATTTGCGAGTATTCGACCGCAGTCGGCTGAAAAGACGGGCTAACCAGCCTTCGGAAAGCTCTGGGAAGCGCTTGACCATGAGAATTTTTTGGTCTCTCACTGTCATTTTGAATCCTTTTATGAAGACAGCCTGGTTGAGATCATTGTTCCCTTTGAACGCTTGTTGGGAATCCATCTCGAACGTACAGTCCCATGTGAAGATCGCGGGAGCTACCTTGTCATCAGGATAGACGTGTATTTTCCCACCAATTAAACCTTCATCGAATGATCCCAGGGCCCATGATTTCGCTTTATACACGGCGGTAAGCAGATAGAGGGAGTCCCGGTCGGCATAACTGCACCACTCAGATGCATACTTTGCGATGTGGTCCAGAATGTGCTTCAAGTACTGGCGCCCGATCTCTGCCAATTTTGCACCATCTGGGAGAATAAGTATGGCGCCAGCCCTGGCGGCCGCGGTGAATCTGTAACCCTCCTCGGTCCTTATAATGCCAAGTCGGTTTTAAAAGATACTTGCACTGATGTGAACGTACCTCGAATCCCCTACCCCATCCTTAGTGACACCCATCTTAAACACTCTGTTGGGATCAAGCGCTTGTTTCGGCGTTGACCGATCGAAGAATCTAAGATCCGGCGCGTGAGGCTGCACGTGAACTGTTCCTTGGGACGGTACGGGAGTGGAGTTGTGCGACGGGGTGGGTTCGTGTGGCAATACCTCCTGGGCGGAACCTACTGATCCGGGCTCTCCGGGAGGAAACACCCACCCGAGGTACTCTGAGGGGGGGAATTTTACGTTGAAAAGCAGATTAAACTGGCCGTACTCGTCGACGTAGCCAATGTCGCCGATCTGGAGACCTTCGGTCTCATAGGGTTCGCCGAGAGCGATATCCGGCTGAGGATTACGCAATGGGTAACCATACTTTTGTTTCAGGTTGGTTGCGTATACGTGCTGCAAAGTACTTTGCATTTCGTCCATTGCCGTGAAGCGATAAGAGATGCTGATGATCAATATTAGTGGTTGGATGATGAGCGCTATGAGGAGACCTAGACTCCGGCGGCACACATCGGATTAATGTGGCACATGGGTCGAGGGTTACAAGCTCTTCCCAAATTCATTGATCAATCAATCGATCATGCACATGACGTGCCACGTCTAAGAACGATCCAGGTTGGATCGAGGTTCCAGAACTTATGTAGGTATCAATGCACAATGGAGGAATATTGCCTGTTGAAAATTCAACTACGTATCTTAGTCGAAAAACGGCGACAAAACGTAACTTCGTAACTTTTCCGATGTCAGCACTTCACCGCGAGATCTACTGTTCTGATCAATATATGGTATCAATGCATCACCTCCGGCTTGGGGCAAGAGACTGGATGTTGCCTCGGTCGCTTGGTATAGGACGATGAACGAAAGACTCGAATTGGTCTGGTTTGATCTACATTTATGGAAAGTGGTCCATCAATCCTCATGCGAGGTATCTCCCATGGATTGCGCACCGTTCTGCGCTGATCAACGGTCGCATCGCAACGTTTGTGCAAAGTACCATACAAGGCAACATTGAATGCGGTGAATCGCTAGTGATAAGGAGTCTCGTATCAAGTATGTTTACTGCACTCGGAGAATCAGACGTACCCGCTGAGCGTATGAGTGGATATGCCTTCCCAAGTCACTCATGTTGACTTCGTAAGTGATATTGATGGAGCCCTGGTGCGAGTGGCAGTGAAAAGACCAATCGAGACCGATCGCTTGTCTGATGGGGCGGATATGCTCGGCACATATTCTGCCGGCGCTGCCGCATATGCGAAAGGAAACGAGTGACGGATCGTGCTCTCTCGAAGGAGGGAAAAGGAGGTGGGAAGATGTCAGTCTCCGTACATGGTTCGTGTTGAGTTTTGGCGCTCCACTGTACGAGCCACAATTCACTTAGTGAGTCAGGCCGTCGCTTGTTGCCAGTTGCATTTTGGCGGATAAACGGGTAAACCACCGCCTGGCCACAAGCTTATTACGATCTAACGTCATTTTGAAACCTTTGATGAAAACAAGTTTGGTTGGCGTAGGGGTTCTGTGGGGGTGTTAGCTGGCTATTAACACCGAATGTGGAGTGCCAGGTGTACTCAGGAGTCGCATTGTAACCTAGGGTAGCCTGAATTTCTTCGCTGGAGAAACCACCATAAAGGTAGAAGGTGTCCCACCTGGCGCATCTGCACCATTCAAGTGCGTTCGACGAGATATCTACGAATGACTGATAAGTACTTGTCTTCGAGCTCGAACAGTAGTACCGTACTGGAAAAATAAGTATGGCACCCTTTTTGGAGGTCGCAGTGAATTTGTAAATTTCCGAGTCGTCCGTCCTCGAACTTGTGTTGTATCTCGAGCTTTCGAGACATCCGAATTGTAATCCTAGGTGGCCGTGCAGTATTTGACTTGGAACTGCCCGATCAAAAATTTGAGTTGAGCGTCGGCCGAATTCCGGGAACTCGTGGAGAAGGGGAACCAGTTCTCGGAGCTCATTTGGAGGGGACTTGATACTGAAAAGTAGACGGAGTCTCCTGTGGTCACGGTCGGCGCAGCCAACATCACCAATCTAGTGGCCTGCGCTTCTATAAGGTTCGCTGAGCACCTCATCTGACTGGAGAATGTTAATTGTGCATACGTGCTGGGTACTTGGCATTTTGAGTTGCAGCTTAGCTTCCGTCACTGGTGTAGTGTGTGGGGAAGCTGCTGTGATGATGGGGGAAGTTAGCAACGCCGCTGCGTTGAAGCGCGGCAGGCTTCGGCGAACCCCGAGCATCTATGACGGTATTAGTTAGTTAATAGAACCGTGCATGTTCCAGATTTCAAGCTTCAAAGCTTCAAACTTCACCTCTCTCTAGTAGGCCAGCACACCCCGGCCTACCAATGGGAGTTATTGGTATACATCGTCAGAAAACCAGTAATGTCTTCTTACTCTGACAGTACATACATAGGTCAGGATGTAATACAAACATCGAGGTCATAAAGTCGTGACTCGAAACAACGAAATCTGGATGTGATAGCGGAGAATTAACAACGAAAACGTTCAGCTTCGCAATGCGTTGTGGGAAAGGTTCATCTCAACACCATCCCTCCACTACAAACCTCAGTCGTCTTGCGAGAACGGTGTAAAAATACGGCATGCGCTCCTCCAGGGCCTGCATCGTGGCAACGATCTTGTGGTCCTTGTACGGCCACTCTGGGTGTACCTCTTCCAGAGCTTCGCGCATCTTCTTTTCCCCTTCACCTCCCAGGAAGCTCAGTAACACCGCAAGTTCTCTCTTGCACTCCGTCGGCGTATCCTCGTCTCGGCTCCAATCGTGTAGGGGATTCTCGGTCCCTCCATCAAGGGCGTCTGCAGCCGCCTGCTCCCGAACTCTTTCCACGCTCGACATCAGCTTTATCTGTTCCCGAAGCAGCGCCATTGCAAATGTCAGCTCCACCTGCTCCTGCAAGTCTTCCGAAGGCGCTGAAACTCCCTCTGCGTACGAAATACCATCGAGCGTCGTGATCACCTTCTGTCCAAGCTCCGTAAGTCCGATCGACGTGTCAACATCTGTAAGTTCCCCATGCGCTTCGAAGGCGCGAAGAAGTGAATGACCAAAGCATGCGGCTATGTTTGTTCGGTCATCGTGACCCTCAGGAACCTGGAGAGCCTCGGCATTCAGCTCGATCGACTTGTCCAGGTCACCAAGGTTTCCCAATGACCGAAAGCGGCACCAGAATGCAAATCCAAGCTTGTGCAACAGATGGGGCTTGTCGAAGTATCCATACGGAGGGGTATAGGCGTTACCTTCAAAGTTCGTGAGTAAACCATCAATGTCGGCAGGGTGTTGGGCATTAATAGCATGGTAAAATCTGCACGTCGCCAGAATTACGTCCGCAGTTCGGCGATCACGACTCTCATCGGGGGGAAGCTCCACCAGAAGTTGCTCAATTTCTTCAACGATGAACTCGTCATAGTCGTGTCCATGACAAGACAAGAGAGCCTGTGCCAAAAGTAACAATGTAGCGGGGCGATCTTGGTGGCTGTCCCCGCGTAACTGGAGCGAATCCCGGTAGCGTTCGATAGCGGTATTGAGCTTTGAGTACGTCCCATTCGCCTGGCATTGAACGAACTCCGAGGAGGCGAGGTTGAAGCATGCCATCCCGCGAGATTCAGTCTCGGGATCACATTGATCTATAGCACATCGGAAGCAATCAAGAGCAGCATTGAGATGCTCCTCCTTGCGTTCTTTGTGGTAAGTGTAGAAATTGTGGAAGCCGCGAGTTGTCATCTGACCAAATTCCGAACAGTCCTACAAATGCAAATAATGTGTATGACTCGGTACAGGCGTCGCGCAACCGATCTCTTACCTCATAACTGAAATGGGTCTCGCAATACGAGAAATGTCGTTCGAAAGTGATCAAGAGTGAAGAACGAGATTCGGCACTCCCAAAGGAGAACTTGAAGTCTTGACCAACCTTAGCTACGAGACACTGTACGAGAGTCATGACGCTTACTATATGCGTTACCAGGCATCTTGCTGGTGTCGATCAGCCTTTTCATAGATATGTCTCGTGTCCCTAGGGTCGAGCCCAGCTGAAACGTGCCACAAATAGTGACATAAGCAGGTCCACCAGAGGGCCTTGAGACTATGAGTATGAGACAACCGAAAGGCAAAGAGGGGGAACTCACAGGGTAATCTCGTCATCCCACTCAATGATATTCGCATGCGGCTTATTGATGGTTCGCCTGGTCGTAGTCCCGAACTGAACCCGCACGCACACGCCAGCATCCATGTGACCAATGTCAAAGCTTTCGAGCCGCATATCTTCAAAGCATCAAGATGTTGCTGCAAAGTAATTTATGGCAAGGATGATACACACGAGTAATGACTAGCCGTGAGTCTTCTTTAGGGATTGTTGGGTCTTCTTCTGGTATAAGATCGCTACGTGGCCCATCACCATCACCGGTAGATATTCCAGTGTTGATCTCTACTTTTTCCTCGCTGTTAACATATACTGTTAGTGCGTCAGGAGTTGGCGAACAAAATATCAACACCCACGAATTGCGTCGTAGACAAACGACAGCTAGGCCAGGAGAAAGTTAGCGACAGGAATCAAACACAATCGACAAAGCACTTACTATTATCAGGGTCCAACTCGTACGTGTAATTTGCTTCCATGAAGTGTCGGACACGGTCTTCTTCCATCAGTTCCTCAAAAGGCAGTTTCTGAATGCACATTAATGAACGACTCGTAACGAAGATGGGAGTAGCAAGGCACGTTTTGTGTCATCTCAATCCAATCATCATCATGCGTAATTGCCATCTGGATTCTTGGATACTAGCGAAATGTTCAATTAGTGAGTGTGAAGGGTAACCACACCTGCAAACCTTGTCCAATAGGATGCGATTGACGACATCCAGAGGATGGCTCGGCTGAAGGATAGCTTAAGCTATTATATATGCAGTAAGACAGTAGCAAGCGAACCTCGGAAAAATTCGTTACTGGGAAGTATTCGATCTCTACCCGCGTTCCCGGTTGAATGTAAGCGCTCCAGAAGGTCAGGACAACACTTACTTGGTCCGGCCAACCATTTCCTGGTAGCCGACTTCATTTTCGCGAGGATATTGTTATACCACGACCCGGATGATGACAGCCGATCGATAGCAATCTGGTGGGGTCGGACTGTCATTTTGAAGCCTTTTATGAAAACAGCCTGGTTGAGATCGGCATTATCCGGGGGCGCTTGTTGACTATACACGTTGAACGCGGAGGACCAACTGTACACGGGAGTGCCGCCAGTGTTGTCTTTTCTGTTAACCCTAATTTCTTCCTTAACGACACCGTCATTAAAAGACCCCAAAGTCCAATATTTGGTTTTGTACGCAGCAGTAATCAGATAGAGAGAGTCTTGACCGGCGTATCTGCACCATTCGAGAGCATATTTCCTGACATGGAAACGAATGTTGTCCAGATGCGTGTCTCCAAGCTCGAATAACGTAGCGCCGCTCGGGAGAATGAGTATAGCACCTGCCTTAGCGGTCGCAGTAAACTTGTAAACATCAGGCACCTGGACGTCCGTCCTCGTAATGAAAAGTCAGACTGTGGTGTTTCTGCATTGATTAGAAGGTACCTCGAGCTCTCCAGATTCTGCAGGACACCACCCTTGAACACTTCATTGGGTTGAATTCTGTCACGAGGAACTGCCTGACCTAAGTTAGGCAGAGGATACGATGCTAGAACCTCTTCAGAAACTTCGAGTTCGTTCGGAAGGAACCCTAAGTTAAAATGTAGATTGAATCCACCGTACCGGTCCACGTGGCCAATGTCGCCGATCTGGATGCCTCCCTCTCTGTAAGGATCGATTGTAATGAGCTGCTCATCTCTGGCATGGTGCAGCCGGGGATCACGCAAAGCATAACCGAGCTGCTGCTTCAGGTTTTTTGCGTACACATGCTGTAGAGTGCTTCCCATTCCGTGCTATGTTGGATGCTGTACGCCGTGTAGGAACGCTCAGGCTATCGATAGTTGGGTGGTGAGAGGACTCACGAGGAGGCTGCCAAAAGACACAGTTGTTGCAGTCAGGGCAAAGGGTGATTTTGCTGGGAACTCACAGCTACTCGAGCTATTCTCGGCCAATGATTGATATTGATCGATGAATCTGGGAAGTGTTTGTCATCACCATGTCTGTGTCCCGATGTTTGTCTCGTCGAAAGTATATCGGTGGCATCATCGGAAGAGGGCTAGGAAAGTCTGAGACTTCTCGCTTATCAGGCTGAAGCCTCAATCAAGTTGGTGCTGCCACTGATACTGTAGACTGTAGTACTACGGCAACCCGATATTCAACGTTTGCACATGTTTGTCTCACCAGTCAACTTCACCTATCCAATGTCCATCACCAACGGCGACAGGGATGCCTCCTCCAGACATTCGAGATCATGCGCCGGGGTCGCAGACGAGATCGACCACTTCAGCTTCATCGATTATGAGCTCCGAGTCTTTAAGAGCCTGTTCAGGTACCCGCACGGTGTCGCCAATATCTAGTCGTAGATACCTCAGGTTCCTGGCTGGTGATGAGGCTCAATCCATCCTTCCACCTCGTCATGCCACGATAGAGCAACCGAAGACTGTAGGTTAAGCCGAGATTATCGCACACATCTGCGAGCGCACGGTCCGATGCTTTCAACTGGTCCAGCACAGGCTCGAGCACGTTGCGCCCTGTGTAGACGTATTCGGGTACAAGACCAAATCCTAGACACCTCGACAGTCCACTCTTTTCCGTCCTGGTGGAGTACCAATTACTTGACCACCCTCATGAGGAGGGCGGTGACCAAGGACCCGAACATGTTCTGATCCTTGGGTGTCCTTCCCTATAGGATGCGACGATATCACATCAAAAACCTCTCATGCAAAGAAATTAGGAAGTTCGCCATAAACTTTCAACTTATACAGTTCCATGTCCATCCGCCCGTGTTCATCCGTAAGTGACGCTTTCGATTCCAGCTCATGATACACAAACGGCGGGGATCAAAGAGCACCGCTTGCGATTCCTCCTTCCTGCACCTGTCGTCGAGGACGTCCTTCCCGCCACGGCCAAATTCCGCTAGCTGGAAGGCATGGTATAGGGCGCCGAGGCCTGGGGCCAGAAACATCGATATGACTGCAGATACGTCAGCCAAATGAGTATCTTCTGCAGAGCAAACCAAAGTGACTCACTGAACAAGGTCATCGTGGGTGTAGTGGAGGAACCAGTGATGATATGGGATCTCGCATATAGTAATGAATCGCGAGCTTGGACCGCGATCTGAAGAGCGACCTACTTTGATGTCGGAGAAATGAGCTGGATTTGGCTGACACGGTGTGAAGATAATCTGCGTCCCTCGTAACGGTCCGCTAGCATTTTGTAGTCCCGCACCGTTGTGGAATAATAATTGTCTTTTTTTTGTCAAAGCGGAGCAGAGTAGAAACACGTATTAAGGAATGTGTGCGCACTCGAGACATACCGTCGAAGCGGTATAAATACATAGGTTGCGCCGTAGTCAGTTCAGTTCCCGCGTTGAACAGATGGAATTCAAGCTGCCTAAGTTGTCGTGCTGAGAGCTGCACCAAGTGTTTCCTACATGTCGCATCACGCGGCGGCCCGTGGGAACGAGAATTCCTCTTCATACTGTACAACCTGGTGATACATCGATACAAAGCAACTTGGAGCCTACTAAACCGTATTACGAGTTACTTCAAGCTGTACGGCGCCAATCAAAGTCATTCTCTCTCTTCCCCCCAGTCGACTCTGTCTTCGATCCGACTGGCCCTGCAGATTTCATTATTGACAGGAGTGATCGGGGTGATTGAACCTCTTATTAGTGAACTGCGACCAGTTTTGACATGATATTCGCCCGGCGTCATGATGTGCACTTGCTGCCCGCTCCTTCGGTCGGCGATAAAACTGCGGCTAGTGGACATACGTTGGGGCCCGGGGAGTAGCATCGATTGATGCGCCCGATTGGTCAAACCGACGCGGATGATCACCATGTAAAATGTGATGGAGATAATGGGTGTAAGCTGGCGGTGAGAAAACAACACTTCGATTAGGCTGTGCTTCGATGGTGGAGGAAGGTATGATGACTGACCATGTCCAGCATCACATACTGACCGTTGGATTGTTTTATGAAGCAGATCAACGCCGCTAAAAGGGCAGCGGAGTAGATCAAGCCAGCATCGACGATGATGTACAACATGGGCCGCAAGGTTGACTTTTCGCAACCCCGCAGCTTCGTGGTCTTCCGGTCGATACTCCAGATACGGTAAGCCAGCAGAACTAATAAATCGGGGTAGAGAGATCAGAGCCATCGTTTAACTTCCATGGAAACGCGGATATCTACGGGTTGTCACTAGATTTGTCGTGAACGTCGATGCGTAAAATGCCGTTATCCACCGCGAGAGAATCCCATCAAAGACGTCGCCATGATTCACGATCGATTCAGTATAAGGACATGCCATACCAGTGACTTTGGGTTGTCGGTCAATGTGCTGGATAATCCAGAACATACGATCCACGTACTGATCACAGCAAACCAGAGTAGAAGGGGAAAGATCACAACTGACTTGGATTGCCATACCGCATAACAGCGATAGAGCTGGGATCGCGTTAGTAGGTGGCAATCACCTGAAAGAAAGATAACCCACAACAACACCATCGCCTATGAGCGTTTGTATAGCAAAGACGTAGTTCTTAGATACAAACGTCCAATGCGACACGTTCGAAAAATACGCATCAGATCCTTGCGGATGAGCTCGATACAATATCAAACCCTCCATGACCCTTATGATATCAATCACAAGGTGCTGTATTATAGCTCAAGAATCCCGTCTGATACTCGGACAGAAGGACACGCACCGCTGTGCTGAACAGTAGCAAAGCACATGCCACCGCAAGCATCTTGTGGTTGAGTCGCTCCGTGGACCGCTGCCAAGACAACAGAGTCCACATTGTTCCTCCAAACATCAAAAGCGAGAAACCTTGGGGTAGACACGCTCACACTTATGATTTCACTATCAACTCGTATGGTTTGGGCTTACCATACAAGAGCGCTTCTAATAGCGTCGACAGAAGTTCTGCCTTGTCGAGGGGCATATTACCGGCCATCTTTCGTGACAAGCCAAGGGAAAGGATGGCAGGGGGCGAGAAGCGGGAAAGTGGAGTATCGTGTTCAGTTGGCCTTCTTAAGCTATGTAGATTCAAAACATCCCATCGTAAAGCGACCGACCTTTGGGAAAATTGCGATAACCAAGGTAAGTACTAGAGTCATCACCTTTTAGTATCCATCTTAATTGGACCCAATTATGACATCCGTGTTGACCCGGAGGAGTTCCTTGCCTTACGAAGTCGACCCCTTGGATTTCCCATGATTGAGGTGGAGGAAAAAAATCTTCCGCACGAAAACTATAGATATGCATACCATCAACCGTCTAGTGGGATGCGACGAGATCCTCAAAGATGGGCCGGGTTATGAAAACATTCCAGAGAACGTTGGCTCCCGACGCGGATGAAATGGGATCAAGTGTCGTGCCACTGCCAACGAGTCAGTGAACCATTATCGGATTCCGCACCTCCCCGCAATTCTCGGAACTCATTCATGACGCGTCACGTGCGACTCCCGTCACGGATCTAAGGTGACGACGTACAAAGCTGCGCGTGATGCATCACAAGCGCGGTGGTTATATTTCGTAAATTCCAGGCTCGTTTCCTAATAACACATAATAGTCGTCAAACAACCATGATACAGGACGTGCATCCAAGCAAAAATCTTCATTTGAATAATTTCTCATTCTAACTCAGCTTTCAACGTGTTTAACGGTCTTGATTCGTCGGGGTCCGCGCACCAGAGAAACCTAAAGGGTGATGTTAGCATCACTCAGCCGAAACAGCGAAACTAGTATACGTACCTGGCGGCATCTCAATGCTTGGAAGATGAAGTGTTCGGGGGCGATAACAGTGTCACCGTAGTTGCTACCGTGGTATTCGCTCTCGTCGCGAGTGCAGGGGAGGCCGAGACGGGCCATGTATTCCCTCGAACAGTCGTAATCCATGCCGACGTCGCAGCAGGGTACTAACAACCCATGCATTCGATATGAATCTCGTTTCAAAATGGGGAAGACATACCTGCCACACCATCACACCAGCATCTGGCATGTACGCGTGAGAGTTATATTGATCAGAGTGTTTTAGGACTTACTCCATCCCTCTGCAGCAGCCTCTGCGACACATGTTGCGAGTGTTGTTGGATCTATATATCCAGACTTTGCTTGCTTCGTGGTGGCTGGCTTGCCAATGACGAGTTTATCAAGAGGAACGCCATTGGCAGCGATCTGAAATACAGCACTCTCGGGCCAGGTGGACGAGGAAGCTGTCAGCAAGCCAGCGCATGTCGTGTACTCAGTGGATCCTTCTGTGGTCAGAAAGGTGTTTAGTACATCCAGTGTGCGTCGTTGAAGTGGGTGTCTCACGATTATAGAACTAGATCATTGATTAATGAGCTGACGTTCAAGTTGAATAACGAAACATACTTGGATGTTGTACTAAAAAAATATGTCAGGAAAGCTCACGGGACATGGATCTATATTTGCTTACCCAGTCAATTAAAGAACCAACACTCTGGTCTACCGCAAGATATCCTCCTCCAGCCCAAAGGGAAGGGGAGAACCTTGTTTGCATTCAGGTTACCAAGCATTGTCCAGGTGGGACATCGCACTCACCATGGTGCCACGGCTACAAGATATATGTCAGGCACATCAAAGTAGAGCCATGATGACGAACTCACGCGCATGCGTAAGGATATACTCTCCTTGGGGAAGTTGTGTGCGGAGTTGCTGGGTGAAGCTAATGAGCCACGTCTCAGCATCACCTCCTCCACTGTTAAATGCAGCGAAGTCCTGTTCCCGACGTCTTCGTCAACGAGATCACAATCAAGAGAAAATAGGCCGGCAACCTCATAGTCGACGTCTAAGCCCTGAAGGCCATATTCGATCACCCAGGCAGCCATGGTGTTCGCCGTAGTCACGGGGTCGAGCCCTGAAGTCGTCGGAGTCTCGGTGGACCCAAAGGCGGAGACAATCAACGAGATACCGGCAGCATTGTACTCTGATAGATAGGAAGAACGTTGGCTGGCGGTCAACTCCTGCCAATTCAAGGCCTCATCGACCGAACCAGTGCTCAACAAGAAAGTGAGAGTACTGGTGATACATCAGTGCACGACAGACGGTTTACATGACAAATACTTGCAAAACATTAAATCCCTGAGTCGTGCGAGCATTAGTACAAAGGTGGATAACGTATTTCAGCGGTACCCACTTCGAGGTCTGACACGGTGGGCAGCGGATTAAGCCACCTGTCATTATAAGCCAGGAAGTAAGGGGCAGCTGGCGTCGATCTCTTCAAGTAGTCACGGGCAGAGGGGCTGAGTCGTTGAAGCTTCCCGGCCAATGGGACAGCCTGCAACATTTCAAACAGGGAGAAGAGCACCAGGAGCACGGTACCACAGAAGCGAGGTGACATCATTGGATCCAGAACTCAGGAAGGGTATGAAGGATTTGAGAGAGTGCATACTTCTTAAATATGACGGCTCTAGCTGATATCGCTTGTTCGGATCTCAGGGAAAACGGGAACAATGTGAAGAAGAGGGCACAAGGATGTCCAAGAAGGCCAATCTGGAACGAGATACGACAGTCTGTAATGAGGGTGGTACAGACAAGTGCATGTGGCACTACTGTCCCGGAAGCGGAGCGTCAGAATAGGGAGATATGAAATGACATATTTGGCAGTAACATACTTGAAGCATAGTATGACTTCCTGTCGTCAGGACCCTTCGGCGAGCCGACTCGCACAGGAGCCCATATGAACATCCTTAGGCTCTACTGCTCAAGATATTGCGCCACTCAAGAGATGGGCCTCCGTATTCTTAGGATAGATACGATAACTAGCTCGGGTGCAATTCTGGGCAGGTCATGGGTATCGTTGCACGCAGGTACCGGACTACGATCAGTGAGCACGACCAAGATAGAAAAGAAAGATAGCGTTCCTTGCCTAGTAATTCCATCGTCAAATTGACCAATACGAACACAGTTAAACAGGACGGCATAATGCGAAAAAGCGCATTGGCCGACTGGTACAAATAGGATTGATGCCTTGAGTGCAATATACACGATAGATACACATGGTTCTGAAGTCATATGACGACTGCCGTGAGAGGCGCATTCGAGATTGTGAGATGTTCATACCATGTTCATACCATTAAGCCAACTACAGTAACCCAGTATCTTGAGCAGTACGAGCAGGCGAAGGTGTTCGACTGGAAAGCCATTCGCTCGCTATCCAAACATTTTCCTTGGGCAACCGTACTACCACGAAAGTGTGGGCTCCAAGAGTTCAAGTTTCGAGAGAGATTCGGTGCGTCTGTATCCAAGTCACGGGCCTCGAAGGACCAAGGACCTGGAGGGCCTTGGCCCGTAAAATTTAACAATTTTGCTAGGAAACTTCTCTCGAGCCCGATTCGTATTAGCATACATTCACTTTCTGAGCGCTGAGGTTACCTGAGGAGCCGTTGGAACATAAACTTCACAGTAGTTGTTACTCGTCGAGTCTGGCCGGTCGTCAATTCGTCAATGTTACCAGGAACGTTGAGTCAGTGAGTGTTGAACTTTGGGATCATTCATTCAACCATGTCATTATCAATTATGACGGTGATGATTAAAGTCGAGGTTAAGTAAAATTGAAACGAAGTTGGCAGGAGCGTGACACTACGGTCACGGTCAAGACTTACACCTTACTACTAGACACAGCCGCATCCTAAGTGCTCAACAACTTCTTATGGAATCCGAGTAAACCGGGATTGTGCCAGAGGCCACAAGGCTCATGGCAGTACAACGCCATTACAAAGGTTCGGCTTGCTTGATAGTTGCCATCAATGATCTCGGTGGTCGATACTATCAATCCATCACAATTTCCTAGAGAACCAATCTGGCAGCTCCATGGGGTGGTCACAAGGATCATGGACCTTTTCATTAGTAGTTACCGTCGTGATTTCTCTGATCAAGAGATTATCGCCGATGAGAAGAGGCTGTTCGATGGATACTCCTTCGAACGTATAAATACTGACGTTTTGCTCCCGTTTTATCAGCCTCCTTCCATTTCGTTCGGCTCACAGGTACTGGCTAGTAAGTATTTGATTGTATACAATCACTGCGTCTTGATTTTCTCTCAATTGCTTTTTTCAGCCTTTTCTGTATTCTCCGACTACCATCAGCTCCCGTTGAACGGCCTGATATCCTACTGCCTTTGTTGGACAACCCCTTCCACTGATTTATAACCACTTTTGAAAATGCATTCGCGCGCTGTATTCTTTGCGTCCTTCCTGGCCGCTCTCGCACCAGCAATGTCCACCCCTATATCAGCTTGGTGGGCACCAAGGCTAACATTAGGTATTTCTTTTGCTCATGTTTTGACAGGCACATATCCCACCTTTCCGGAGGGGATTCGGGACGCAGCTCAATGGACAAGAAATCATGGACGCTGCCCCCCACCTTTGATCATGGACCTGAAATACCACCTGACTTTCACAAGTTGAGCGCAGTGTTGGGCGAGTTGAACGGAAGGGGGCTCATAGACCCCGACGTTCCTAGTTCGTAAGTCCCTTTATCTCATGTGGCTTCGAGATACGACAGCTCATGATGGCATCGCAGTTTGGGCCACATGGCACAACAATTTCAGCCCAGCTTGAACGAAAGATCAATTCGGTACGCTCCCAACGACGGTGAGGGTGAGAACTGGCCCAAAAGGGAACACACATATGCAGACGTTCTCAACGCGTGAGATTCATTTCTCCGATGCGGGATCGTGGATTTGGCTGACCATCTGGCACTTTGGACCCGAACTTGATATATTTCCTATGGACAGGAAACCATGGAATATGCCTCCCATTCCGGACACTAGACTTGAACGGCTACCTGACATGGGCCAGTGGGACAAGAGATCCTGGACCTTGCCTCTCGTCGTGGATCACGGACCTGAACTACCACCTGACCTTGGCAAGTGGGACAAGAGATCTTGGACTCTGCCTCCCACCTTCGACCATGGTCCTGAATCACCACCCGACTTTCACAAGTTGAGCGCAATGTTGGGCGCATTGAATGCAAGGGAGCTCGTAGATCCAGACCTTGTTAACGTGTCAGTAACTTGGCGTATAGCTTCGAGACATGACAACTCATGGTTCTTCGGACAGTCTGGACAACCTGGCACAGCGAGCGCACGCAAGGTCGATTTGGTATGCACCCGGCGATAGCCAGGGTGACAATTGGCCCAAAAGGGGGCTTACAGATCCAGACGTTTTGACCGCGTGCGTCCTATTTGTCTGATGTCTTCCAGATCTGACATGACATCGTTAGTTTGGATACCCTGGCACAGATAGTACATGGCAATGTGAAGAGGTCGATTTGGTACGCTCCTGGTGATAGCCAAGGCGACAGTTGGCCCTGATCTGCCCATTAAAGACGAGTAGATCCAGTCGGCGAACGGTCTCGACGTGTCTTGGTAGACTCGTGACCAGCCGACGTGGAGCGGCGGGCCTCGACGCAGTGTTGAATCATGTTAATGTACAGTAGGATATCCCCATGGAGAATGCAGACGAAATGGAGTGTCAATCCCCAATGGTCACGTTCACCAACTGCACTTGCAAGGCTTATCACTCGCGTCTTACCATCGTCAAGCAAACCTTGTGTCCGACACCATTTTAATCGACATATCCTCGAAGAGCTACTAGCCAACGACCACAGGGAAGAATCGGCCCGAATCAGATTCAAAGTCAACTTTCCTCTCAGCGTCATCCACATCCAAAGACCACCAAACCATACTATTTCCGAATTCTCAACTAATAATACATCGAAGCGAAGCATACATGAGTTAATACATAGCGAAATCATCATCATACAACCATCAAATCATCTTCATGTCGTTCATGTCGGTTCTATCACCCATGTGGCCCTTAGCAAGCACCGTCGAGGGTCCAGGCACCAGAAGAACCTTGTGTGTGTGGCATGTCAGCAATCACCCAACGCCAACAGTCCGAGATGAACGTGCTCACCTCCCGGTGTCTCAGCCTGGTTCCATTGGTTCGCAGTCCAGAGATCGCCACTGAAGGGGGAGAATCAGCATCCTCCAGAGTCCAACGGCATCGTTCATGCAACTCACTTGTAGGTGACTTGCGCCCCACTGGTGTACTAGAGGATGGGAACATGGATTGAGTAAAACGAAGTGTATGCGATGGACGTCGACTTACGGCCACGCTGTTCGTCCATGCAGAAACACCAGAGCAGCTCCCTCCGGACGAAGTCGTCGTGGGAGACGGAGCAGTGGTTGTCGTCGTCGTGGGGGGAGGGGCGCCAGAGACAGGCCAAGTGCTCCCGCGGACGGTCTCGATCCAAGAGGACGTCACATCAGGGTACTACACAACCCATTTTCAAGCTCGTCTCGTCTCGTCGAAGGAACGAATGCGTGACTTACTTCCCACACCATCACACCGGCATCTATAGTAAGTCGCAGCAAGTCAGTGCATGTTCTGTGGAAACGTGAATGCGACGTACCCCATCCTTGTGCAGCAGCCTGGGACACGCAGGTGGCGAGGGTGGCTGGAGCGATGTAGCCGTTGCTGGCGTCCGACGTCGTGCCTGGCTTGCCGATGACGAGTTTGTCGAGCGTAACGCCGTTGGCGGCAATCTGGAACAAGGCAGTTTCAGGCCATGCGGACGAGGAAGCCGTCAACAGGCCAGCACAGGTTGTATATTCCGTTGCTCCTTCTGTAATCGGGGAAAAAATGCGATCGGATTTCCGATTAGGGGTTGCCTAATTGGATTACTCACGGTTATAGAACTAAGAGATCGCTCAATGAATCAACGATCAGCCATCAACAGATACCATCACGATACATACTTGGACATTGTACTGAACGAGAGGTCAGTCAGCGTCAGGATGTAGAAACTACCTCCTACTCACCCAGTCGATCAAGGAGCCAACGCTCTGGTGGACCGCGAGATATCCTCCTCCGCTCCACATGGAAGGAGAGAACCTTGTTCCTATTCAGCTTACCAATCTTCGGACGAACCGGAGATTGCACTCACCAGGGCGCCACAGCTATGAGGGACACGTCAAATTTTATCAATCTAGGTGGCTGAGAACCGACTCACGGGCATGAGTGAGGATGTACTGTCCCTGGGGAAGTTGTGTGCGGATTTGCTGGGTGAAGCTAATGAGCCACGTCTCGGCATCGCCTCCTCCGCTGTTGAACGCGGTAAAGTCCTAGTCCCAACACCCGATAAGCAATGAGGCTAATGATAGAAATTCTCGAGGTCGCACCTCATAGTCGACGTCAATACCGACGACACCGTATTCGATGACCCAAGCGGCCATGGTGTTGGCGGTCGTCACCGCATTGAGTCCCGATGATGTCGGAGTCTCGGTGGAGCCAAAAGCGGAAACAATCAAGGAGATACCGGCAGCACTATATTCCGACAAATAAGTGGAACGTTGGCTAGCGGTAAGTTCCTGCCAATTCTGAGCCTCATCGACGGAACCCGAGGCTAACAAGAAGGTGAGGGCACTGGAAATAGTCAGCAACGCCGCTGGCGACCATCTAAGGAATACTTGCAAGACGTTGAATCCCTGCACCGTTTGCGCATCAACATCGGATGACTATCATGGAAATGTGTCAATATCACGAACCGCAAGTTGTGATGGAGATGGCAACGGGTTCAGCCACTCGTCATTGTAGGCCACAAAGTGTGGCGCAGCGGGTGTCGACCTCTTTAAGAGATCCCGAGCGGGGGGACTTAGCCGACGAAGCTTCTCGGCCAATGGAACCGCTTGCAACGTTCCAAATAAGGAGCTGAGGAAGAGAGATGCAGTTACGCTGAAGAGAAGAGATACCATGGCTGCGAGTTAAGACCAAGGAAGAAGCACCGAAGAGCTGCAAGACCAGGTGCCCCTGCGCATTGCATTAAATACGATGCGTCCAGCTGATATTGGTTGGCCGACCTCATGGCAAACAGGAACACTGAGAACTCGTCGCACAAGACTCGGTGCGGGCGACCCGCACTGGAACAAGGAAGTGATTTCTTTGGGATGGACGTGACATGTGAGTGCATACAGGTAATGCGGTCCCGGAAGCAGGCCGTCGGAGAGCCAGGATAGGGATTGGTTTGCAATCATACTTTTGAGCCATATGGTTGGAAGGAATGTGATGACGGACCCAAAGTGCAATGTTCCTCCATCAGGGGGATTCGGAAATACGACTCACAGGCGTCCACGTGAGCACGCTGCGGCTCGACTGCTGAAGCGGAAAGAAAGGTACACTCAAGGGGTGAGACATATAAAGACAGACGCTGGTGTTCGGACGCGCTATTGGAAAGCGGTGTATATTTTGACTACCGATCATGGATACAACTGCGACAAATCAGGACACTAAGATAGCAAAGACCGATCCAGCACTTTACCTATGACGGTCCACAAAGCTTCTGCCACGTTCCGGTGATCCATTTCTATTTTAGTCCAAGTCATGCGGCCTGATATGACGACACCACAGGAGCGTACCTCCGTCAGATGGTAGAGTGAAAGTGCTACTTGTGAACCATGCACGAGCATGCGGTGGTGTGGTGTGTCGGAATGTCGTATTTTATCCGTACGAGATGTACGCATGGTGGAGAAGTCAGTTGACGAGGTGGACTCCGGCTGCAGTGGTCCGTGAGAAGTATGTGCGCATGGTCGCGGATGATCTTAAGCTGGCAAGGGCAGGCCGAGCTTGGCACTGAGTAGGGCCAGTCTCTCCTTCGCTTTGGCGAGGTCCTCTATCGCCCGTCTTCTCTGCAGCTCCGTCTCTGCTCCCAATGACTCTATGTTTTCGGCACTCGCGATGCCAAGACGCTCCCTGGCATGTTGTTCAGCTTCAAGATCGCGGGGTGCGATATCGGAGAAGCGTATCGCTGAGAGGATAACGGATAGGCTACGCAGTTCCTCGAGGTCCGGTGAATTCTGATTCTGCGAGTTCAAGAAAGACCCGATCGCAGCTGCTACTCCACGGAGCTTTCCAAGCTCTCGGCCAAGGGGTACGCCCACATCGGCAAACCCAACGTCAAAGCCTGTTTGCAAAAATGCTTCTTTTCCTGCGATGATGCCCTCTCTGTACCCAGTCTATGATAAGACGTGAATGGCGGTAGTCAACACTGAAAGACTGCAACACCTACGTTTGTGAATTCAGAAGTGATCTTTGTCCATTCGGCTTCTGGGACGTGGTTGACCTGCGGGTTCTCTTCCCATGGTGAATCATCGTCCATTTGTTGATGTGGTCGCAGTTGGAAAAAATGTGCAACTCTTGATGACAACTCTAATGGGCCACATCAGCGTCGACAACTACCACAATGGATTCATTCGACACGCAGCCTATGCGCGATCGTATGTCTGACTATATCAGCAAGCTTCAAGATACGATCGTCGCAAAGCTCGAATCATACAACCCTGGCCAGCCGTTCAGACGCGAGCCATGGACTCGAGATGAGGGCGGAGGTGGTCTCTCCTGCACATTTACACCCCAAGACGCTCCATCGTCTTCCATCGGTACTGTATCCTGTCTATCCCGTCCATTCTGGTCCCCGTTACAACGACATCGCACCAGATCATCCTATCGAGAAAGCGGGCATCAACATCTCCAGGATAACCGGCATCCTTCCACCCGCTGCTGTCAAGGAGCTGAGCACCCCACACGCAGCGCTCAAAGACATCAACAAAGGTCACCCTTTTTTCACAGCTGGCATCAGCATCATCCTCCATCCTCGTCACCCGCGTATCCCAAGTATACACGCCAACTACCGTTACTTTGAAGTCCTCGATGCCCCTCTCAACCAAACCGACCCGCAGCCCACCGTCCTCGCATGGTGGTTCGGCGCCATCACCGACATGACACCTTCCTACGTCAACGAAACCGACTTTCGCCACTTCCACACCACCCTCAAAGCCGCGTGCGACGCATGGAGCGATACCGAGAATACCTCCATCTCTGTCTACCCCCCATTCAAGGCATCCTGCGACGACTACTTGTTCATCCCACACAGGCACGAACACCGCGGAATCGGCGGAATCCGGTTCAACGACTTGGATTCTGACGCGATGCGCGCGCTGCTCCGCGCCCAGTCTTCTGATGGGAACGCGTCCGAGGAACTCGTCACTCGGTTGAGCGAGCAAGAATCCATGTTTACCCTCGTCAGGTCACTCGGAGATAGTTTCCTTCCGTCTTTTATAGGTATTTTGGAACGGCATATGGACAAGTCCCTGGTGCCTGCTGAGAGACGCTGGCAGCTTCTTCGTCGTGGACGTGCAGTGGAATTTACCCTCGTGAACGAGAGGGGAACTAGGTTTGGGTTGGCTGCACCTGGAGTCAAGGTTGAGAATGTATTGGTATCGATGCCCCCGGAGGCGAGGTGGGAGTATTGCAGTGAACTCGGAGCCGAAGATCAGGACACGGAAGAGGCAAAAATAGTGAGAATACTCAAGGAACCCAGGAGTTGGGTCGACTAAGGTTAGATGGGACGACGCGTGCATAGCACCCGGCTATTATCAAAGGATCTTAAACCGTAGTACAATCCTGCACTTCTACCCATTCTCCATCTACTAAACGAAAAGATTTGCCAAAGGCAGCTACGTATGTAAGGTTAGAGTAAGGACCGAGTTTACGACGAAGCATGAGTTGGACCTCTGAAGATGGTGTCTTTGGGTAGCAAAAGGGAAATCCACAGGAACACTCCACCACCAACGATCGCAGGCCCTTGACGCGACCAATGCCATCCAATGTTGCGAAAAGGACCTAGCGGACGACCAGCAGAGGGTGAACCAGAGTAGAGATACCAATTAGAGGTAGGCAACTTACAACATCCCACTCAGACATATCGTGCATATTGCCGCTAAGTACGAGGTTGAGCGAGTGGAGGTGACGAAAATTGGTCCATGCAGGAGATTCAAAAATGTATTGAATAGTTTCGTGTGTTGATCCATTGTCAACGTCACCGATCGAAAGTGATAACACCTGGATAGAGTCCACTTGCATGAGGATGGTGCACAGCAATGCTGGGTCCCACTCCAAGGGAAGTAGGTCAAGGAAAACCGTTTGATCGTCATAGATGGACAATTCCGTGAGGGTAGACTGAGGGAGCCATTGATACATGTCGTTGGCAATCTCGAGATCCATGGAAAGAGATCGTAGATGCCGAGGATCTATGAGTACCATGGGCTGGAAACGCCCCTGGCATTGCATCACCCGCAAGTGGGGGAGTTTAAGCTTGTCCATCTTCTCACCATCTGGTACCGGGAGAAATTCACACAAATCAATGTGTAGTTCCTCGAGCAACGGCAGAGACGCAATTATACGCCAATGTTCGATGTCTACGGTGCAGGCCGCAAACTCGAGTTGACGTATGTTCGTCATGTGTGATATCGAAGCGAGGTGGAAGTTGGGAGTCAGTCCTCTTAGCCATTTCCTGCCAGTAGAGTGGGCGTGCCAGTATGCGTTGTCTAAACGCAATGCTCGCACACTTTTAGCGAGGGTGAGTGCGGCTGGCTGGTTTGTGGTGATCTGCGAAAACAACACCTGGCTGAAGGATTGGCGAAGAAGGTCGAAACGGGTAGTGCATGGGGGGACCTCGAAGACGAAAAAATTGAGACGTTCGAACTTGCGAGGGAGGCAAACATTGGCGAAGAATTTGCAAACGAAGCCAAGTCTGGCCAACATTTGGAAGTCCTCGTCAGCCAGAGGTCCATTGATTGGGATGAGAAGTTCGAATATATGGAAGTATATCTCATTTGGTATGACAGGCAGGACTTGGCCCGCATTGCGCCGCTCCGGGGCTGGTGAATGTAATAAAATACCAGTCGGTAGTGCAAGGAACAAACTCACTAGACCGTGCGAAGAGTGTCATATTCATCTAGTAAATTGTGTAGCCAAGCTGTTGGTGGCCTATGTAACCGTAGATACGAAGCGGCGTAGGGCGTAGTCTGTGTGAGAGCTAGCGGGGTGGCGGCATCTTTAGTCTTAGGTAGGGTATAGCACGGGTGACACCGCGGGCCGGCCGGCCCACACCGTACCCGTACCTGTCAACACCGTACAAGCCGCGGTGTGGAAATACCCGCGGGTAGGCACTAAGATTGTCGTCGAGGAAATACAATAAATATTCTGATACTGCTAGTCTACTTGGTCCTCTTCTGAATCCCTGACCCTTCTCTTCTTGCTTGCTTTCATTATCTCAACCAAGTCGTTTTGCAGCACCAGATCACATCGCAACTATGAGCCCAAGTAAAGGAGAGCCCGAGTCGACGCAGGCGATAGGCGGTTACAAGTGAAATGTCGGAGTGGGTGTCGGATCCCTTCGTCTTCCTCCTCTGTCCACTGCTGCTGCCCCACGAGGCGCGAGAGCAGACTCGGATGCCCTCTTCCTCCGACTCTTCACTGTGCTCGCCGCCAGAATCCGAGGACACCGGGGACGGACTGGCGTTGTCGTCTTCCACGTGGCGTCCCAGCATGGGAACGGGAACGGGCGGTGTCCCTTCGTCTTCCTCCTCTGTCCACTGCTGCTGCCCCGCGAGGCGCGAGAGCGGACTCGGATGCGCAGGGCCCACTCGCCCTGCGCTCAGACTACGCAACTTGGCCATACTCCGCTTGGGTGGCACAGGCACAGACACGGTATCGGTGAAGTCAACCTTGCTTGGATGGCTGTCAGCAATGCTGTCGCTCACGGTGCCGTCCGACGAATCCGAGTCATCGAGCGCGCCTTCGCCGACGTGTCGGAGACTCTTGTCGATCACGCTGGTTGCACTGGGACTCTCGCTGTGTGCACTGGCCGTACCTGGAGTCAAGATCGAGAATGTGTTGGTATCGATGCCCCCGGTATTGCAGTGAGCTCAGAGCCGAAGATCAGGACACGGAAGAGGCAAAAATGGTGAGAATACCAGGAGTTGGATCAACTAAGGTTAGATGGGACGACGCGTGCATAGCACCCAGCTATTATCAGAACAAAGGGTATTAAACCATAGTACAATCCTACACATCTACCCATTCTCCATCTACTAAACGAAAAGATTTACGAAAGGCAGCTACGTACGTAATGTTAGAGTGAGAACCGAGTTTATGACAAAGCATGAGTTGGATCCCTGGAGATGGGGTCCGTCGTCGGCAATAGGAAGACCCACAGGAACATTGCACCACCAACGACTGCAGGCCCTTGACGCAACCAATACCATCCAATGTTGCGGAAAGAATCTAGCGGTCGATCAGCCGAGGGTGAACCGGAGTAGAGATACCAATTAGAGGTGGGCAACTTACAACATTCCACTTAGGCATATAGTGGCTAACTACGAGCTTGAACGAGTGGAGGTGACGGAAATTGATCCATGCAGGTGATTCAAAGATGTATTGAATGGTTTCGGATGTTGGTCCATTGTCAATGTCACCGAGCGAAAGTGATAACACCCGGATGGAGTCAGGTACTTGCATGAGGGTGGTACACAGCAATGCTAGGTGCCACTCCAAGGGATGTAGGTCAAGGAAATCTGTTCGACCGTCATAGATGGTCAATGCCGTGAGGGTAGACTGAGGTAACCATTGATCCATGTCTTTGGCAATCTCGAGATCCATGGAAAGAGATCGTAGATGCCGAGGATCTATGAGTACCATGGGCTGGAAACGCCCCAGACATTCCGTCACCCGCAAGTGGGAGAGCTTAAGCTTGTCCATCTTCTCACCATCTGGTACCGGGAGAAATTCACAAAAATCAAGGAGTAATTCCTCGAGCAACGGCAGAGACGAAATTATACGCCAATGTTCGATGTCTACAGTGCAGGCCTCAAGCTCAAGTTGACGTATGTTCGTCATGTGTGATATCGAAGCGAGATGGAAGTTGGGAGTCAGTCCTCTTAGCCATTCACTGGCAGAGCAGGAGTCCACGTGCCAGTATCCGTTTTCTAAATGCAGTGCCCGCACACTTTTAGCGAGGGCGAGTGCGGCTGGCTGGTTTGTGGTGATCTGCGAAAACAACTCCTGGCTGAAGGATTGGCGGAGAAGGTCCAGGTGGTTGGTGCATGGGGGGACCTCGAAGGCGAAAAACTTGAGACGTTCGAACTTGCGAGGGAGGCAAACATTGGCAAAGAATCTGCAAACGCAGCCAAGTCTGGCCAGCATTTGGAAGTTCTCGTAATCCAGAGGTCCATCGGTTGGGATGAGAAGTTCGAATATATGGAAGTATATCTCATTTGGTATGACAGGCAGGACTTGGCCCGCATTGCGCCGCTCCGGGACTGGTGAATGTAATAAAATACCATTTAGTAGTGCAAGGAACAAACTCACTAGACCATGCGAAGAGTGTCATATGCATATCTAGTCGGAAGATCCGTTGAACGGTTTGAATCGGTACTACATGCTGTTATGTTAATGGTAATTCGGACCCCTGCCACTCTGCGATTACAGTCGGTATCACTCTTCCTCGTCACTCCTTGAAGAAACAGCAGCCCAGCAAAAATGACCGCATCCAGCCGCACAAGGATGTCCTGCTAACCCCTTCTCTCTTGCCTTCTCACTCGGCCCCCTTGCCTCCTCCACCTCGGTCTCGCCGTCTTGCTCCCTCTGTAACTGTCGCCCTCGTGCCATCAGTGGCACAGCCAGCTCCACCATCGGACGTGCCATATAGTACCGCCTGTAACAATCCTGGTGACCGCCGTGCGAACACACAGAACACTGGAAAAGGAGAGTGCGGACGGGAAGGTGACTGTTTTTAGCCATAAGCATCTTCGCCTCCTATACGTCGAATCAATTACACACCAAATAGAACATCTCGCCACGGCCTCCTTGCACGTGGCGCATATCGCATACGTCGCTTTCACAAAGGGATTTTTCGAACGGACGGCGACAACGGGTTTCCGACACTTTCGACACGCAGTGTAGATGACGGTTTCGAGCTATGTCGTTGGGTATGAGAAAGTCAGTCATGGATTTGGACACAAGAACGTACTCGGGTCGTCCTTTCCACGTCTTCCACACGGGAATATTTGCGTAGGTATGCTGCACATGTGTGGAGCCGGTATCGCACCAACATATCTAGTATAATCGGTCCAGTTCTTCGGCCAACGACATTTGCCTTATCCACTCACCGACATAGCCTTCCACGAACTGGGTCATTCGACCGAGGTTCAACTTGAGCTCCCTAGGGGCCACGAGCGCAAGCATCGCGCACATCTGGACTTCACCCTGATTGTGCGTTTTTTAATGCCTTATTCTCCTTGGAGCAAAGGAAACAAACCTACTTGCTCCGCATACTCCTCCAGCGCCTCTCTCAGCGCACGCCAACCGGCTTCCCGTAGCTGGCGTTCCTCTTCCACGACCTCCACCTTGCGCGGATGGCTCATCTCCCCCCACATCGTGGGCTCACTCTCCCCCAAAACATCCTTCCCCAGGTCCGCCGGCCCCTCGTTCTCTAGCTCACGCATCGAAGCCGCAATGACCGTCTGAACACTACTCTGACTCTCCTTACGCCCCATCATACCACGTGTCGGAGACCCCACCGGCACCTCTCGCGGCGACGACCGCACGCTGGCTGGTGACACTAACGGCGCCGCGAGCGACGCCACCGTCGAACTCTGGCTCTGGCTCTTCATCCGCTTCGCCCGCGCCATCGAATTCTTGCACGAACGCGAGCGCGACTTGGTTCGCATCGCAAGCCGCCGTTGAACCTCTTCCTCCGACTCTTCGCTGTGCTCGCCGCCAGAATCCGAGGACACCGGGGACGGACTGGCGTTGTCGTCTTCCACGTGGCGTCCCAGCATGGGAACGGGAACAGGCGGTGTCCCTTCGTCTTCCTCCTCTGTCCACTGCTGCTGCCCCGCGAGACGCGAGAGCGGACTCGGATGCGCAGGGCCTACCCGCCCCGCGCTCAGACTACGCGACTTGGCCATACTCCGCTTGGCTGGCACAGGCACAGACACGGTATCGGTAAAGTCGACCTCGCTCACGTGGCTGTCGGCGACGCTGTCGCTCACGGCGCCATCCGACGAATCCGAGTCATCGAGCGCGCCTTCGCCGACGTGTCGGAGACTCTTGTCGCTCACGCTGGCTGCACTGGGGCTCTCACTGTGTGCACTGGCAACGCGGCTATAGACAGAGGGACGACGAGCGTGCGAATGTACTAGAGACCCAGTTGAGACCAGTATGGAAGGCCGTCTCTGGCCAACTGTGGTCGGCGTCATCGTGGTAGTGGGTGGCAGAACTGGTGTGGGGGGTAAAGAAATAGGGACCTGACGAGGTGATGACGAGGTCGAGGATGCCGGTGTCAAATTGCGCGAGTTGGGAGGTGGTTTGGTGGGTAGAGGCGGGTGTATCTCGGGTCTATGTCGTACATGTTTACGGTCCTCCTTTGATGTTGGCACTACTGGGCTGCCACCACTGACAGATGCTGCACGTGACGCTGCTGCATGATTGTGATGGTGACCGATACGTGATTGAGATGGGGAGTGGAGGGGTGATGCGACGGCAGAATCGGCGGACAACGCACGATAAGAAGCTGGTTTGGAGACACGTCCGGGGCTATGTCCCTTTGTGCCTTCGTTTGAAGGAATAGCGCTCGGCGCGGAGGCCGAATGGATGAGCGGCGGGTGGTCCACTTTGCCCAGCGTTGGCAGTGAAGTGCTTATTGACTCTGGGACAACATCTGTTAAAAGTGAGCCCAATAAGATCCACGCCTGAGCAGCATGTATGCTCCCGGCTTGCAAAGCAACCTATTGCACGAGTATGTAAGCTTCCCAACGCCTGCGGGCAGTCCGAAATGCATTCACCTCTGCATTCAGAGCACACACTTCCTTCTTCTTTTCAGGCTCCTCTGGCACAACATAACCCTTGGCAAGTCTAACAAACACTTCCGACCCTGCATGTTCAGATGCACGCACATACGTCCCCATGTTCTGTAGAGAAGGAACACGGCTATTGTCACCTAATTTCTTCAACCTCGTCCTCCGATCGATCAATAACGAACGCCGATCCGGACGGCTATCAACAAAGATCATGATCATTGTACAGGAAGAGGGCAGAATGAACTCACATATCGTCATAAGGCACCTCCCATCTGCTTGGCTTGTCTGCAACGAACGCCAGCGCCCCTTCTACACCATCGACAGCATTCCAAGACAAGGCAACTCTTGGCACGGCATCTATCGATCGATGTGAATACCTTAGATCGACCTGGGCGAACGTCCCAGAGGCATGCTGAACGAAAAGTGCATGGGAATCACGGAATATAGCATCTATAATGCTCGTGCTTGAGTGTGCCGGGAATACAAGCGACACCGATGAGTACATACCGGTCACCCCACCATCAGGTGCGCTCGTATCAACAGACCACTTGGCAATCCACCCACGACGCACGTCCCAAATCTCGACCGTCTCACCAGCTAGTCCAGGTTTGTACTTGGGATCCTTTGACTCGTGTACAAGAGCGGTAGCCGAAATGAAACTGGGCGTCGCACTTTGCAACCGAGGACTCGCCAAGAGGTCTGCGCCGCCGCCGCTGCCGCCGCCACTAAACTCAGCGTTTGACACGAGCGCCAGCTCACATGGGTACCCAGGTCGCCATAAGACGCGCCGCACTGGATACGAAGGGTGTAGTATGTATTTCGGTTTGTTCACGATGTGCGAGGACGTATTTGACCCCGGGAGATCCCACACCTGTACATGATCAGGATTGGTAGCCAATGCATAAAAATGACGCGCCTTGACTGTGTGATCGAGCCCACCGCTTACAATCCAGCTCCGTTCCACCTGCGTTGAAACGGCATCTACACCCTTGCTCGCGACAGAGGTGTTACACCAGTCCAGGGCTAGGATGGGGCCGGTATGTGCCATGGGCAAGCGATCCAGCTGGCCGCGTTGGCCCATCTGCAGGTCCCAACGATAGATGGAACCGTTATCGAGGCCGACGACAGCTTGTAACGGATGTGAGAGGGATGGCGAGAAGACAAGGGACCGAACAGAAGTGGGATGATGGATTTTCATCACTGAGCGCGACATATCCCGTAAATCCTACACGACGTCAGTCAATACTAGGATGTGGAGAGGCAAACGTACCCAGATGCGCATGTCGCCATCCGCAGAGCCAGTGATGCAATAATATGGGACTATAGACGAGCAAGATAGTTTATGAATAGAGCGAATGTGGTTCTTTGTCTTTCTTTCTACGACAACGTCAGTTGTGAAAGCAGACGATCAAGGGCACATACCGTACTTGGTACTCCCTTGCTTTTCCAAATCCCACATGATGAGATCGCCATTCCGGGCGCTCGTCAGTATCTTGTTGTTATAATCTGGCGGGCATCTTGGGTCTCAGTGCGAATTGGCAACGGACAAGAACACGAACTGCCGCTACACCACGCAACGTCGGTGCTGGTGCTCTCAATCTTGAGCCCACTTCCTTCCCAAAGGTTCCTGGACGGCTCGACACGATGCCCACCACACCCAACAGCCGACGTTTGTTCCGTAGCCGAGGTATCTTCTGGATCTACCAAACGAAGCACGCGCAACGCTGTTCGACATGATCGTCAGAGACGCCAGACGCCAAAAAAATGAGCTATTGGACGGACATTCTCTTCCCGCAACCACACACCTCACACCATCTTCGCTTTTGGCGACGGTACCACCCGCGCTGGTGGTAGCGCGGGGCAAGCGCACGTTCCGACTTGGTCCCTGGTACCCATGAAAACGCGAGTCTGAGAAGAGGTCGCCCGAGAATGTGTGCAGTGGTGGGGGTGCCGCTGCTGTGGCCGTCGAGGACCTTCTCTGGATCGTTGTCGCCTGCATATGCTCACGGTCAAGAGGACACTACTAAATTTGGCATCCAATCTATCTGGGGATGGTATATGTGCGTCCAAGTGCAAAATAACTAATGTATACATTTTCAAGAAATGCGGTGTATGTAAGACTACCCGATATCCCATCGTATAGATCATCATGCAAGAGTCAGTAAATACACTAGGATAGATCAAGGTGGAATAAGGGCTAGGCTTGGGCGTGGGGTATCATTGGCCTCCTCTTGGAATGTGACGAGCACCTGTGAGGTCCGTGATGGCGGCCAGTGCAACGCGGGGTATCAACAGTCGCCTGTGAAGATGAACTTTTTCTCTTTCTGCTGGGAATGGTCAGTGGAGTCGCTCAGCAACCCACAAGACAGACATACTTGTCTTCATCGAGTCACAGGAACCACGCTTCAAGTCCTCGATGGTCGCCGGATGGTGCGTTCCCATAGCTCAAGACGAGCTACGAGAGCAGCTATATTTTCCTCCGAAGATATCGGCGACAAGGCACGAGGACAACACGGAGCCGAGGTTCGCCGCCAGACCAGTTCGTCGACTGCGCTGAGGAACTTGACCGCACGAGCAATGGATGCCACATGTGTGAGCTCCTGAGGGGATAATGTCGGTAGCGAGGTGGGCCCGGAGCCATTCGAAAGGTTTCCCAACGGGCGTAATACATCGAACGAGAGATTCAACGTACGTGCGAGGATCTGGCAGTGAAACGTCGCTCAGTCATCGAGAATGCGGAAATTGAGAGCACTTACGACCAACGCTCTCTTAGCTTCAATTTCAGAAATATCTGCGATCTCGGTGGGTACATCCGAGGGTACAGGCGCTGGAGGCACAACCGCGGTTAGCTGTGCTTGGGAACCCGCGTCAACACCTCCGTTATCCTTTTCAGGTACAATTTTTTGAGCATCCATAGTCCTTGGGAAAAGAATGGCTTGATCCCGTGGTTCCGTTCCCAGTCGCTTAGAGACTACGGTCCGCAGAGTATCGTACTGCCGACGGAGGAGCTTGACTTCTTCGTGTGCACCCGCAAGCGCGGTGTTCAGCTCATCAAACGAAAACAGTTTGTGCGACAGCGTGGGCGGGGCGCCCGACTCCTGCGAACAGTCGACAGTAAGTACCGAATTCCAAAAGGGACAAGGCCTACGAACTACATTAATCGCCGGCGTCGCGTCTTCATGGATCACGGTTCCGGACCAAGGCTGGTTTCCGAATGTCGAGCTACGCCTATGTCCGACAGATGTACGCTCTACGAGCTTTGGAGACATGGAGTTTGCACGTGTAGGGACAACTGAGGACGTGCTTTGGTACGAGGGGTGCTCGTCATCACTGTCACTGTCCTCACCGGCCATGCCTGAGGCATATCCTTCGAGTTTGTCGTCCGAAAAACGGTCCAGGTCATGGGGGACACGGTGACTTTCGTTCTGTGTTGCAAACATGAGACGAATCTTATCGAAATCCAATTTTCCTGATGGGTCTCTCAGTGAGACATTTGCTTCGCGGTCTCCTGGAAGTTTTGGCTGGTTTTCGTCGATGCCATCGGATGCCAGGAGTTCTATGAGCGACTCGAAAGCCTCATTCGAGACTGGGCTCCGCGTTTGGGATGGTGTAGAGATCAGGTCAGACATGGGACGGGTGCAACTCGGACTGTGCCGTAAATCGGAATTGTGGGTGACTTTGACTTCTTCTGTCACGAATATTCAACTTCAGATGACATTTGTACTTCGCTCCGACTACTAGGATCAACTAATCCGACTTCTTTTCCGATAATCGCAGTCATGCAGCGCGGAAGCAAATGGTATCACAGCACCGCTTTTTCATTCGATTAACCATCCTTACCATTCTTCCGATTATACGAGATCCGAAACCAGCTTAATGGTTTGCAACACCCTGTGGCGAACAGCAAGATCGATCTCCTCCGAATCAGCGCGGGTGCAAAATCCGGTTCCACGGAAATGACTGTCGTCAAATTGTTCATACTGTAACACGGTAGGTATACAAGGCGCGGAATGTCTCTCATGGCGTGTTTACGATAGATTATTTGAACACGCGGGATTTCATTCCCTACCGTCTCCTTCCCCGCTTGTCATTCTGTTATTTTTATGGGCCCACGCCTTCGCTTGGACGATTCGCTGGTGCCTTTCTCGAATATGGGCATCACTGATATCCCGGTGGACAAAGCAGAGCTCCTGTCAACGCTGCTGGAATCGTTCTTGTATGGTAAGTTTTCCGTCAGTGGTAGATTGTGCAGGTCACTTGAACGAAAAAAAAAAGGTTTTTCATTGTTGATGTTCGGAGGAACGATCTGGGTGCTAGTCCCTCAGCGGTCCACTGAACAAATGAACCGTACGATGCTTGCGGTAGCTTGCGCTCTACTGCTGTTCAGCACAGTGGTGTGTCTTTTCCTTTTTTTTCCCATACAAGCGCAACACCGATTTATTGAATTTTATAGCATCTCGTGATCGATATCATAAGGATCATGGAGGGATTAATATTGTACCGAGATACTCATCCCGAGGGACCTATTCAATATTTCTCGGATGCGGCGCAGTGGACGTTCGTGTCCAAGAGCTACGTGTATACTGTGCAGACACTAATAGGAGACGGTGTCATTGTGAGTCATCCTAATGTGCATATGAGGATATTCTGCTGATTTCCACCTAGCTTTACCGGTGTTATGCGGTATGGCAATCTAAACTTGTCATGATTTTTCCCGTGTTACTTTGGTGTGGTGTTGCTGGTACGTACTTTGTGCGCTCTACAGCGACTTACATGCTTGACAACATTTCTGAAGCAACTGGGATTATGAATCCATATACCGCCTCGATGGCGGGAAACCACGAAGTCTTTGGAGGGTGCCTCTGGGAGTGGATCACCTCCTTTTACACATCGACATTCATGGCCAACTCGTTAACAACCTGTACGCTCATGTCACCGTTCCCGTGAATGTATGATCCTGAATTTCCTCTGAATTTCCTCTAGTTTTACTTGCATTCCGTATCTGGAGTGTCGACCGGAACATCACGAGACTGTGTGATCACCAAAAGTCTCAGCTGCGGTCCATATCGCGCATCATTGTCGATGCCGGCATGATATATTCATTCACCCTCCTTGCAGCGTTGATCTGCTTCGTCAACAAATCTAATGGTCAATATGTGATTCTCAACATGGTCAGTCAGGTGGATGATCCTAGTGATGTGTTTATTCATGACCGATAGGTGACGCCCATCATCTCGATCACGTTTTACATGGTCATCATTCGTGTTGGGCTCAATTATCGCGCTACCAAGTCGAATCTCCCCACCATTGGATATGCAGCCACGAGTAACGGCTCTCGGGCAGACCATGGGGACGTTGTTCAGATTCACGTCACGACGATGGCAGAAACCAAAGTCGACATTGATCAACCTTTACCATTGGGTTTCACCCAAACCAACGTCGAAAACTATCGGAAAGAGAGCGAGGCGCATCCGGCCATTGGGCGGGGAGAGAACTTCGTTCGCTCATACACCCAAGCTCGCTGTACCGCTCGCACTCTCTAGTGGTGTTGTTTGTGACAGGTTTATAAGGGTTTTAATGGTGGTAACGCTTTGTTTTCAACTAACTTCTGATAGCAGTACAGATATCCCTCCCGTTCCTTTGACACTTTCGTTGTCGTCACTCGTTTTCATATTTCTGTGACCTTATTTCTAGAAGAATAGATATCGCGCTCGTCTAAGGCCATAATCTCGGAAGAGGTGCGGATTTGCGGGCCGCGGGATGTATAAAATTGGTAACATGACGCAAGGTCATGTGCCTATTATTGGGAAGTATTTCACGGCAAAGCCCCCTCCTAATGCTCGAGTAATGGCCTTCCCACCACGTTACGAACCTCTCCCTACCGTCGATAAAGACGACGAAGGAGAAGAACAAGCGACTCCCAGAAGGAAACCCATCGTAAAGAAGAGACTCATCACCTACGTTGTCTCCTTTTCCCTACTCATGCTCGCCTCCATCTCAGCCGTGCGACTCGCACGCTCCAGAGGGTTCTGGGTGACGTGTTACGGTCCACAGAGAAACCAGAGTAGCATGGCGAGGCTTCCGTCTTACTATTCATTGCCTTCCGGAGATGAGATCCCTTCCGTTGCTCTCGGTAGGAGTGGCCTTACGACATTCTAACCGTGTGATTGGCTCACGTCGATCATATAGGCGTTTGGCAGGCCGGAAAAGGCGAGGTTGGCAATGCCGTCAAGGTAGGCAAATTCAGCTTCCTTCTCCATATGGCGCTAATGACCGCAGGCGGCGCTGGATGCGGGGTACCGGCACATTGACGGCGCGTGGATTTATGGGGTGAGTTCCACGTTTGATGCAGTGCTGGGAATGGTGTTGAGAATTCGCCCAGAACGAGGCCGAGGTTGGGCAAGCTCTGAAAGAGAGCAACGTACCCCGTGAACAGGTCTGGCTGACCTCCAAGGCAAGTCTGCTCCATCTGGACGTCACATGCATTGATCCTTCGATCGTCCATTTCATAGCTCTGGAACAATTTCCATACTCCGGAGGACATCGAACCTGTCCTCGACGAGTCACTCTCCAAGCTTGGCACCGATTATCTCGATTTGTACCTGATTCATTGGTATTTCACCGTGCATGCTATATCGTGCATTTGTTGATGGTGGCGCTGTTAGGCCCGTTGCATTCAAGAAAACTGGTAGCAATGTCTTGGATGAGAATCTGACCGAAGATCCCTACCCGACTTGGCAGAAGCTCGAAGAACTGGTTGACAAAGGCAAGATCAGAAACATCGGTATCAGCAAGTGAGCAGCCTATCTATCACCATCTAGGTATTCGCTTATCACGTGTTCGTTTAGCTTCAACATCCGAAGGTTAGTAGGTACAGTGCATACTTTCGCTGACATTCACCTCCATGTCATCACAGGATCCAGAATTTGACATCCAACTCCTTGAAGTATCAGCCAGCCGTCAACCAAGTTGAGCTTAATTTCTGGAACCCTCAGCCCGAGCTCCTCAAGGTCGGTTTTACAACTACAACTATCTTTTTCTAACTGCACACCTCACGACATTGATCAGTGGTCGAAAGCGAACGGTCTTTTGTTAGAGGCGTACTCGCCTCTTGGTAGCAGCAAACAAGTTGGAGCGACTCTGGGTGTCCCTGAGGTTAGCATGACTTTCGCCGTACTAGTAACCGATTTAGCATGCCACAAATGTTGACTGCATTAATAGGTGAAAGACCTCGCCTGCAAGCTTGGTATTACCCCTGCGCAAGTAATTATATCGTGGCATGTCCAGCGTGGGGTTAGTAATTTAAATAGTCCACGGCGAGATTCCTGACTGGCTTTCAGACGGTTGTTCTTCCCAAGAGCGTGACTACTTTTCGTATTGTTGAGAACCTTGAAGGTAAAGCACACTCTTTTCAGATACGAGAAATGACTGATTGCGTTTTCTAGTCTTCGAGCTTCCTCAAGAAGACTTTGAAAGGCTCGAAAAGGCCGCTACCTCGCACCCTCCGCAGCGTGTTGTTAACCCAAGTAGAGGATGGAAACTCCCCTTCGACGTCTTTGATGGGCAATAGACGTTCTCGTACGATATTGTTTGATCAGTCGCGTACTGTAGAAAGTTGTTTTATAAATCACGTGATGGCAATGTTTGTTTGGCAGTAGCTTCCGATCCAAACAACCGCCAACACAGCTATCCCAAACGGGAAAACATCCACTTCCATTCGCTATGTCTTTCCAACAGCCGCATTCCGATGCACCATGCCTTCGTTATCCAGAAAACATCGGACTACACGCAAATGTAACGGTCGAGACTGCAGCCAATATGCTTGCGCGTGCTGCGCAGCTGTCCCTCAACACTCCGTATTCATGGACGTTTATTGACAAACCCGTCGGTCAGTGAACTCCGAGTCATGCAAGACTCAAACCATCCATCCTCACGCGTTGGATTTCATCAGAGGGTCAAGTCATGCTGATATTCCTGCCCAACCCTGCCCAATTCCCAAATGACGGTATTCGGTACCAAGACCAAGAGACGCGTTTTGCAGTCCCCGCCGGCAACCGTGTACGTGTTTTACCGTAACCCCATGACGCCATCCCAGCTGACATACGTCTCAGGAAATGGAAGTCATGGAAATAAAATTTGGATTCATTCCCAACACGCAGGAAATGACCGCTTGCCGTCTCCGACGTCGCTACCGCCTCCTCAGGGGTGGTCATTCGAACATCACGCTGGTGCATTGGGCACGTGGGCCAGTAATTCGTGAGTCTGGGCCAAATTTCGCTTCCTATCAGCCCCGTGTTTCAGACACCCCACACATTTGCACACCTTATCGTTCAATACAGGTGTTTTGCAACTCCACCACGTTTGGCGGGAAAAATAAATTTAGCCTTTCGGGGTTGACATCTTTTCTTCATCGATCGCCAGTCCTCGACTTTGAGGATATGTACGACGAACCTATCCTACATTCCGCCCCCGCTCCCCAACACTTTTTGTCGTATTATACGGCCGATGCTGACGGAGTTGTAGAAACGGTCCCTTCGCTAATGAACTCGCCTGTACGACAGTATCCGCTCCGGCAAATCACAGAACCTTCTGTTTTCGTCTTAGGTGACAAGGTTGGTCAAAAAGTGTATCCGTCTTCTGCCGGCCCTCCACCTCCACCTGGCCCGATGGGTATGAACCCTCAGGGGATAGGGATGAATCAGTCGGGAATGGGTATGCCACCACAAGCGATGAACCCACAAGCAATGGGGATGAACCAGCAGGGAATGGGGATGAACCCACAAGCCATGCTTGCACAGCAAAATAGCAACATGGAATCATTGGAAAGGCGACGGGAACGGGAACGCGCGCGGGAGCGGAGCATGGGTGGGGTGCGTATACGCCAGATATTGTTCGGTTGTGCATTGACAAGATGTCACAGCAGCGGCCAGGTCCACCTCGGTTAGATGATGATGACTCTGCAGGTGGGATACGTTGGCGTTTTGGATGTGGAGACATCTCATTGCATTTTGGTTTATAGATGAGTTTGAGATGATATCCACGCGGACCCTCGCAATCACGCGGTATAAACGCAACCATGAACTCATGGAAGAGGTTTTCAAACGGGCTGCATTTGGTAACTATTCTGATTACAGATACTTTCCTCGTATACGTTCAACGCTCACATCTTTTCAAGGTGCTCTCGTGACTCCGCCTGCGCCACCACCCGCATACTCACTCTTTGACAAGGCCGACCTAGAGGCTAAAGTGGTCAGTGAATTCAACTAACAATCAGTTGTGCTTGCATGACTGATTCCTCGGGCAGGCGAAATTACAACAGGAAGTTGAGGTTCTACAAGTGCAGGCTGCCGAACGCTCGGCACGACGGACAGCGGCGGAAGACGTGATCGTTGCCAGTGGCCATACGCCCATGGAAGTATCATCCTAGTCACTGTTTGGTTGAACGATGACAATCAAATATGATGTATGGTATTCTTCGGATCTCGTTGATTCTCGTGGATGAACGTTTTCCCCATTTTCTGACTCGTGGCGAGGTTAGCATGGTCAACTTCAGTTGCAGCAAAAGGCTGCGCTGTCGATTTCTCGCATCTGTGTCCCCAAGGTTCCAAATATCTCTTGCGATGAATCTTGGGTCGTCAATCGTTCCAGTCCACGCATTACCTTGTATGTGCTCACATATGGAACTATATACGTCTCGTCGCTCTCGTCAAGTGCGTGCAGGTCTCCATTACTGTGCAGTGCACATTTTGAACGTAGTCGATTGATCTCCGGAGAGCGCAAGAAAAGCTGGCGAAAGGGCCAAGAAGTGCAAAAGCGAAACCTGGGCAGAGTTCGAGTTTGGTCTACAGCATACTAGTAGGTAAGCTCTCTGAGTCTTCAATAGGCAGAGCAATCTGATTCCGAAGAGTGGGACAGAATGAATAGCACCTCAACCGCCGCGTTCTCCGTGCCCTTCCTCCACTACGACACTTGATATGATACGATTTCGCTAATTACGGTGATATGAGCAAGCAATGCCTCTCGAAAGATAACGAACGCAACCTTGAAATTCTTGTCTTACATCGCTCCAAGTTGGCGCGATGTTGCAGGTTCCACAGCAACCAACATGCATGCAGTTCCATAAAAATGTTCCAATGACTGCTCGTTGCCATACACCATGAACAGGGTCGTGATGTCCAGGTGCGATTTCATTGGCGTGATCTCCAACACCTGCGTGGGTGGATCCCTGCAAAACTCTGGCATTTCTTTCAGATAATCGTAACTGAAGTTATTGTTGAGAGCGACTACTTCGGCTTCTTGGGTGCTGAACTTTTCGAGGGCCTGGAAAAAGATGGTCCCAATACGAGGCCTCGGGCTGCTCTTCCATCATAGCAATCGCAGGTATGTTAAGTTCCTTGGTAGTGATCAGGTTCAGTTTGTAGAACCCAGTCATGTCACGGTAGAGCAACCGAAGTGTATAGCGTAGGCCAAGTGAATCGCACACGTCCGCGAGCGCACGATCTGACCCTTTCAACTGCTCCAATACGTGATCGAGTATGTTGCGCCCTTTGTGGACGTAATCGTGGATGAGACCGAATCCTAGATAGCCACCATCCGGAAGTATCGAACTGTCGTTGACCAAGTCGACAAGAGCCTGCTTAAGTTGCAGATGCTGTGGTGTGAGAATAGGCGATGCAGTAGGGATGGTAGGTGCACGGTAGAGATTGTACGTGAGCGTGATGCGGTAGCCTGACGAGACGGGCAGGATCTCGTGCTCGGCATCGTTATAGAAGGCGACGTAGCACACCGAGGGGCCTTTGGCATTCGCAAATTTGTCCTTGAAATCGAGAGGCCATTCTTTTCCATTCTGGCGAAGTACCAATTGACCACCTTCGTGGTGGGTAGGGAGGATGACGACCAACGACCCGAACATGTCCTGATCCCTCGATGTGTCCTTGTGAGCCTTGAAGAAATCGCCCTTTCCTATATGACATGGTAAGATCGCGTCCATGCTAAGATGTAGCAGGAAGTCCACCATAAACATTCAACTTGTACAGTTCCATATCCATAATCCAGTGTTCATTTGGAAGCAGTGCCCTTGATACCTGCTCATGGATGCCCAGACTGCGTGGATCGAGAAGCGTCGAGAATGATTTGAGATCCATCTTGCCTGGCTCATCAAAGATGTTCTCTCCTGCGCGGCCGAATACTGCTGGCTGGCAAGCACGATGCAATGCGTCGAGCTCATCCGTAGTGGCGGCGAAAAGATCGATGCGACTGCACGTTTGTCAGTGAAACTGCGTTGTTCGATAGAGTAAAGCAAAGTGGCTTACCGAACGAGCTCACCGTGACTGTAGTATAGGAAACGCTGGTAATCTGGGATGGCACATACACCACAGTAAAATGGGTCACGAGCGGAGCGGGCCGCAGCCTGCAGTGCGAGCACTTTAGGGTCCTTGAAATGTGCTAACTCCTCCTGTGATTCGGATTCGGATTGGTACAACATCGTGTGAAGAAGAATCCGATGACAAGAATCTATATTGTTACAACATATAACCTATAGGGGCGTGATTGTCTCTATTTACCTCGAGGACAAGAGAGAGTCTCGGACTACCGTAGTACGAAGGGCATCCATAAACTAAGGGAAGTGCGAAAGTTTTCACAACCAGCCTGGTGGAGGATCCGCAACTTCAAATCCCATATACCCAGAATTGGTGGCTCTGAGCGACTATCTGAGCAGCAGTGGCAGTCACTTTGAAAGAAGTCAGGTAGAGTGACAGCACTCGTGTAGGACAAATAAACTCACTGATAATCCGCCCCGGCGTCGCGGGCCCACGAAGCGCACGAAGACCCTCCGCGGGGAACCTGAACCTAATCGGCGACGTTGCTGTAAGCAATACCTCACCCAAAGGTAGCACTACGACCTCGTTCAATGGTGATGCTGAGCGACCATGGTGAGAGACATACCAGTCTGCCCCACAAACCAAAGATGACAGGTAAGAAACGGAGCATTTGCTGTAATCCATGCATCGGGGACCCGCCTGTGAAGGAGAGATCTGAAGGAGTGGTCATACAATTGAATGCATCGCTATACCATGCAAAATCAACGGGAAACTGAATATTCACGACCTCGTCCAGATGGGGCTGTAAAATTTGAATGGGCAGTGACGATACAGGGTCCATTGAAAGGTCGTGCAGGGTTTGGAATCAAAGATGCTGAAAACACGCAAACTTGAAGGAAACATGCGTTTTTATAGTAAGGCGATGATTGATAAGGTGACTCGAGTGAGACAGACTGTCCTGCACAGTCCGCCGTCTACAAGCTAAAAATCCGGTAAGAGTGTCTCACTGGCAGTAAGTTTTCGTTTTCTCCGCGGACTTTGGGTGACTGCCCCGTTTTCATCTTCCCAAGTATTGGTGTAGTATCGTACCCGACGCCACAGCGCACGTCAGTTGAGATTTTGGAAACGGCCGACATCATCCCGGACTCTGGGGGAGGGTTTTGTGCAACTTCCAACTGTATTTTGTTCACAGGAACAACGCCGACATGAAGCCAGCGAAAAACCGGTCACATGGCGGTGACCCGGGATAGATTTTACAAGGACGCCGGGTGATGTTGCTCGGGGGAGGCAGGGAGTGGGATACGAAAAAAGAAAGGCGATAAAACGCCATACGATCATAACACCACGGGCACGGCCAAGTATGTTCGTACCACTTAGTGTATACAAATTTGTCAACAAATTCCGCCTTGGAAATAAGCTTAGTTCGCAATAAATATTCAAATATGTATTTGGAAAATGTATTTTACTTTGATGGCAAAACCAAGGCTTTCAAAA
>JBBPMD010000154.1:0-44503 GCA_038090095.1 Zangia roseola
AGGAGAGTGTTGGATTTTGCATTCGAGCTATGGTGGTACAGCCACCGTATTACCTAATCACGCAGTACACTTTGTTTCCGCGTGTTAGCTAGACACCTCAGCTGGTTTACCAACCACTGAGGTGAGTATCTATTTAGAGCTACCTAGGTTAGTACTGACTAGACTACAGTACTTACTATTCAATAGGTAAGCTCAGCTGGTTTACCAACCACTGAGTACTTACATACTATTCAATATCTGCAGGGTGTTTGACACTAAGTACTACTCTGTCAGTATCAGAGGACTCGAGTCACAACAAGCGATGGGGTACTACGATCGTAACTAGGATCGAGGTCTTACTTTCTAGGGTTGTGGCTGGAACAGTAGAAAGATGTATCAAAGTTTAAGTGAAACAGACACTCAAAAGCGTAGAGCGAATGTAAAGTGGAAGTGAACTAGGAGTTGCTCAAGTGGCAAGTGAATGAGGTGTAAAAACCAAGTAAACTTTGATGGAGTCTACTGGCGCTGATTGCATGGTTTATATACAGTACATGTGTGGCTATGTATAATATTACATAAGAGTCATACCATTCCTACTATTAATCCCATTGGACGATAAGGAATGATGGATGACTGATCATAAGGTTTGGTACCTTGATGCTGATGCGTCCAGTGACCATGAGGCATGTCATAAGTGATGTGGCAGAGGGGCGTTTGATGGAAGCGACCCTGAGGTTCTAACCACGATCAGATCTGTGATATATTAAATAGAAGCTGTTCTGGCTGTGTCAATGTGACAGCTAGAGATCAGCACGGGTGAACCCACGGGTGTCGTGATGTCAACCTGTACCCGACCCGTGCAAACCCGTACCCACCCAACCCATGGGTTCAACAACTCACGGGTGCCCCTGACGGGTGTATGGGTGTCTACCCGTCACAGATCAACCCATCATGGGTCTATGACACATTACCGAAATTGCCAGATAGTGCGCGCGCACAGCACAGCCACGATGCGGAGACGACACATCTGACCCAATCACCAGAAGACCCTGGGGATGTGACGGGTGACAATCATTGTCATCCGGACACACCCACAGAGCCGCCTGATGCAGCAGAGGGTCATTGAGGTGAAGAACGCGCTATGTTGAGATAGTCGACCAGGAGGAGTTGGGGGCAAGCAGGTCAACTTGAGAGCTGTCGAGGTTGACTGGAGCAACCAACTCATTGGAGAGGACACCCATAAGGTCCCAGAGGTCCCCAGCGTCGAGATGAGCGGAGCCGGCGACCATATGAAGTCCCCAGGCCGAGGACGAGTCCAGCTTGAGGGGGAGAGGAGATGCTGTCCAAGCTGCAAAGATAAGCATCAAAGCAATGAGGAGAGCCTACCCGAAGGTTGCCAGAGGCCATGGGAAGGCCCTGAGTGCGAGACGACGGCACCCGGCATCGAAACGAAGCCGTCAAGTTGAGTTGAAGGACCAGGAGGGCAGGATGAGGACCAGGTCGAATCTAGGCACCAGATCGAAGGAGACGATGGCCAGGGCATACCAGAAGGTGCCCAGAGCGACAGAACCCAGCACTTAGTCGAAATGAAGGTGCAGTGTCGAGGAAAGGGGCCAGGAGGCCATTTGGGCGAGAAGGCCAAATGGAGCGTTGTCAAGGCCGATTCGGACTGCCACAAGGTTGCCGAACGAGTAGAACACGATGGGACATGCCCCAGATGCGAGGAGACTGAGCGCATCGTCGAAACAAAGGTGCAACATTGACACAAAAGTCCAGGAGGCCAGGAAGAGGTCAAAGTGAAGTCGGACGATGTCGAAGGCGAATCGCAGCACCGAAACGTGTGGAACCGAGTCGGATACGATGGGAGAGGCCCATGGAGGGACGGCGCAACGAGCAGTGCACACTGTGACTCGATACAAGTCAAAACATGACTGCTAGCTAGGTGAGAAGGTCAGTCTGGATGGAACAAAGACAAGACCGAAGTGGACGTACCAGTGCCATCCATACTGCTCTCACACCATGCCAGACATCCTATCCATCACCCGAACCCACCGCGTTGTTGAGGGCAACCGAAAACACAACCTAGAAAGTGTGATCGTGCACAAGTCAAGCTACAAAGCCATTAGCCGAGCCGCGACTTACCATATTGGTCCTTGAGCGCACGCTGGACTCATGTTTAAAGCTTTTGAGCTTACTCCTTAGGTTTCATCTCAGGTTGAAACCTTGTAGTATGTACTGTATATTTACTGGAAAATCTGAATAATAGCTACTAAGACAGGTAATCCTTTGTGAATTGTAGCTACACGGGTATTGGCAACGGGTATGCACCCGTGGGTCATGGGTCAACGGGTCCATATATGGCAACCCGCACCCGCACCCGTGCACACCCATACCCGTGACCCATGACGGGTGATCCACACCCTTGCAGAACTCTAGTGGCAGCCAATAGGAAAGCATTCCGAGAACAGCCTTGGCATGAGGCATAATTACGTAAGCACTTGTCCTAGAACTGCATGAGGGCCGGTTCATTGAAGACTTGTGCGTTCGTCTTTGAGTTGTGTTCATAGGGGTAGAAGAAGATAGGGGTTAAAGATGCGTTCATAACATGATCACTGTGAGACTGGACATGCTACCTCAATCACCAGTGAATTTGGCCTCAACTTCCTGTTTACTTCCTGTAGGCTGACACACATCACTGGCAATGGCCTTGCAAGTAGTACCCTGTCCATTCTAGTTTTGTTCACCTGCCCATTTGTATCACCCTCAGGACTGTGCAAAGTTCATCATTCATTTCCTGCATGATCAGTAGTCCTTCAAAAGAAACACCTTTCTGGGCTGTGTTCTGCCACTGGTGCTTTCTTCAGCCCTTTCTAGCCTGCTGCCGCGCTCAACTATTGAAAAGCATCATGAATGTTTGTTCGGAAATGAATGAAACTCTTCACAAGATTGGAGGCAGCTCGGAGCAGCCGAAGATACATGCCAGTGTGGATCGGACGTTCATCTTTGTTGCGCACCGTCGGCCCGAGTCGGTCGCATGGCCTGTCCTGGAAACTGACCAAGAGTTGATGGAGGGCATGGGTGCTAGCGACACACAAACGAAGAAAGGAGACGATACGTTTGAAACGATCCTCCTCACAGAAATAGGAGACAGTACGGTTGAATGAAAGTATGTCATCACGAAACACACCTAGTATAAGTATACTACACCGCCGGGAGAGAAGTACTTGGTTGCTTCCATCAAATACCGCCTGTTCCTCCGTGGTGGAAAAATCGTTGATTTCCGTTCTCCAACAGTCCGACCGATTTGTTGTAATCTGCACCCTGTTCCTGGACGTACTCTGGAGGCGCTCGCGGACGGACCGAAACACCTGGTGCAGGGAAGTTGGCAATGGTCACGTTTTGCCTTAGAAGGGGGTTGGTCTTGGGTGCGACAACGACGAATCCGGCTACTTCAAATGGCTGGAGATCCAAGCGGTACTACGTCGTTTGTCAATCAACGGTTATCAGGCTCCACAGGGTGAAACCAACGCACGCGGATAGTGAATCTGGGGAATAAGGTGCTCGGTCTGAGACTGGTCTTGACATCGACTTCACCCTGTAAGATTCGTTGTCCCTCGGTCCTGTAGTCCTCAGGGGCCCAAAATACGGCGCGCGCGACGTTCTCGAAGAAGTGGATATCCGTCCTCAGGTTGTGCTCGGTGTCGCTGGTGGCATCGGACCCTGTGGCCAGGGAACGAACGAGGAGAAGTTTGATTGCATTGGGAGTTGAGAGGAGGTCGAGGGCTTGCTCGTCGTTCCCTATCACAGTCAGCCAGATCGGCAGGGGGGTTCCCCGACCATAAGTTAGCTTGCGAAGTGGTCAACGCGGGGAATGGATAACACAATGCTCCTACATACAGGTTTCGCAAGGGCGAACTTTGAATATAATGTTAAACATGTTGACCGGACAGAAGGGATTCAGAAGTCACTCACATTGAGCGTCACCTCGACAGCACGTGAATCAAATAGCTTCCCTTGGATCCTAAAGGGAGGCAGGGTATGCCAACCATCGGGATCACCTGTATGGATAATGAGGGAGATAAACCAAGTGCTTCGAACGCTTTACCTTCAGGTCCGACGAGAACAAGGTTTTCCTTGTACGCTTTCTGAAGCATACGAGATGGTAGTTCTGGTCGCGTCAAAGGGACATACGCAAAAGTAGTCATCAAGCTATTCGAGAATCAGGAGGTGAAATGAAGAAAAAATAACATTCCTCATACACTTTGTTGACTTGGAACATTCCTCGTTTGACTGTCACGGTAAGCTTATAATCGACATATACCGGGCTGGCTCTCTCAGAGAACGAGGTGGGAAGAGGGAACTTTTTCTTGGCCCTTTGATCTTGCACTTCGACCTCAGTTGGAAGTGTAAGGGAGAAAGGCCAGGAGTACTTTCCCATGGGGAACTTGGCTACTACTTTCGAGCCGTTAGGCAAGGCCATGGAGGGTGTCCATAGATCCGTCTCTGTATTTAGGAACAGTTGTTCCTCTTGGCCGACGAGGGTCGTCCCTGCTGTGATCTGGCGGAATCAACGCTCGAACATGTGTGATCGATGATGGCAGGTGCACGTTACGAACCTTGACGGAGATACCTTTGACGGATTCAGGCTTGAGCACGTCAAAGTCGACTTGCCCTGAGATGACGTCGCCCTCGTAAAAGATGAGGATCGAAGAGGACGTTGACGCGCGGCTGTTCACTTGGAGTGTGAGCCATTTGAAACCCTTGGTATCTTCGAGCGATAAAACGTGTTGCGAGCCCGCCCGAGCGGGGTTGCTGCTCGACTCCGCCCGTGTGGTAGTTCTAGGGGGCTCAGAATAAGCCTCTGAATAACCTGGTAACTCTGAATCCATTGGTGTGAAACTGAGTATCCGTCGTTCTCAGGGAAATCCAATCGTTTCTGAAACGCCAATGGTGGCTCAGGGGCTATTTATATCGTTTCGGATAAAGCCGTCACGTGTACCTTGAGAATGGCTAGCCAACAACGCTCAGCATTAGAGACCACAGAACATGACCTTCAACAGCGGGTGTGTTTTACAGTCTTGATCGTGTTAATCGCGCTGATTGATGTGTAGATTTGGATCGTCAACGACGACGCCCTCGTTTGGCCAGGACAAGCCTGCAGGGTCGATATTTGGTGGTAGTACGCAGAACGCGGCTACGAGCACGACACCCTCGACACAACCCCAGGCAACAACGCAGCAGCCATCTACATCGCTCTTTGGACAGACCCCTAGCGGGACCCAGCAGCAGCAGACGCCGCCGCTTTTTGGCCAACCCCCGGGTAACACCCAGCAAACAAGTGGCACATCGACCTTTGGGCAGCCTGCTGCCAATGGTACCACTAGTGGTACTCAGACTCAGCAGTCTAACACTTTGTTTGCCCAGCCCGCTGGGGCGCAGCAACAGACGCAGCCGTCGGCTGGTGCTTCTCCGTTTGGCCAATCTGCAACTGGTATTCAGCAGCAGCCTGCGACGACGCCGATTTTTGGTCAACCCGCATCTGGAACGCAGTCAACGTCCATGCCCCTGTTTGGGCAGCCCGCCACTGGGACGCAACAACAACCTGCGACCGGGACGCAGCAACAGCAGCAACCCTCGGCGACTGCATCGATCTTCAGTCAGCCCCCCAGAACTGGGACTCAACAACAACAACAACCACAGCAGCAGCCTCCCACGGCACTATTTGGCGGTCAGCAGCCGCAACCCCAGACTACGACATCAATGTTTGGGCAACCCGCCGCCAGCGCTCAACAGCAGCAGACGACTTCGACCTTTGGCCAACCCGCTACGACCGGCGCATCCTTGTTTGGACAGCCCGCTCAGCAGCAGCAAAAGCCCGCCGCGTCCTTATTTGGCCAGCCTGCTACTGGGATCCAGCAGAGCACAGCGTCTATATTCGGTCAGCCTACCGCTGGAACGCAACAACATCAGCCTTCCACGCCGCTATTCGGTCAACCTGCCGCGGGAACTCAACAACAACCTCAAAGTACGATCTTGTTTGGGGGCGCAACTCAGGCAGCTGGGACGCAACCGTCGACTACGCCCTTTGGTCAACCTACTGCTGGAATCCAGCAGCAGCCCTCCACTTCTCTGTTTGGACAGCCTGCAGGGGCGACACAGCAACCTCAAAGCACGCTTGGAACGTCTTTGTTTGGCGGTATGACCCAGCCGAGTACTACTACGACACAGGCGACGGGGCTTTTTGGCTCCACCACTCAGACCCAACCCACGGGGACAGGCAGTAGTAGTCTGTTTGGGAGTACATTTCCTACAACCAGCACTTTATTTGGTGCACAAAGACAACCATCGTGAGTGAATTCCATCTCTCTACCTGTCTTTCCGGCTGAGACCACCCGTTAGTATCATGAGGTCTGCAGTTTCGAAACCACGGTATGAATAAGACCACTTACTTCTCATTCCAACCAGTATTTCACCTGCTCAGCCGACTGGCCCCGTACTTTTCTCAAAGGCCACGAAATTCAATGACTTACCGGAGGAGATCAGAAAGAGATTTGAAAGCTTGGAGTGAGTCTTTGTCCGCAAGCAGAACCACATTCCCTCATCTATGCCAAGCGCACACATCCAAGGTCGGCTGCAAATAAGCAACGACCTCAAGCAACGAAAACTCGGTCAAGAACCCACCAAGGGCCAAGATCTCATTCGCGACGTGCACAAGGTGAGAATCACGTCACGGTGGTTCTCCCCGGACAATTCCTCACAGTGTTACCCTCCAGGAGCTGCTGAGCGTTGCTGCGACTATCCAATCAGATGCTCTTTTCACAAAGGATCTCAAAGAAAAGACTGACCAAGCCGTTCAAGATACAATCACTGCAATCCGCATTGTTGATGGCTTCAAAAATCCCCATCAACATGGGGTGTACCTCAAAAATCACGCATCATTTCCACTCGAGTGCGTTTTTTTCTCGATGCAAGCGTGATGACCATGCTGATTGTCGTCGGGTAGATTCTTAACGCGGGTGACGAAACAAATGCAGGAGAGATTGCAATGGTACAAGAACACAATCGAAGTACGGCTCAACTCTTCATTGTTATATTTTCTATCTTGCTAAACGTTCAATCCAAAGCAAATCGAACGCAAGTTATCGTCTACCGCGGCACAGGCCCAGGCTACCCCGCAAGGTAATTCCATTCATCCCATCTACTTTTACCCGCTGACCTCTTCAAATCGGCACTATTCAGGGATCGCTTCCACCTTACAAACCCAACATGCCATCTTCGTATCCCTTGCGGCCAAGACAGCCACCGTAGATGCGGAGCTGCAAAAGGTCAAAGCGCTGTACACCCAGCTTTGGCGTGCAAAGACGGGTAGCATGAGAGATCCCTTCAATGACCTCGATCGGGGGAGTGGAGAGGATTTTGGGATGGAACCGTTGCGCACGATATGAGATGGGAACAGGCAGTCGAAGCGTATCACTTGTCGTTCTTTATCCTCGTACGTTGTACGTGATCATGTTGTAATGATGACGAAGAAACATCAGATCGACGGGGAGGTGTTTCCCAGATCGACCAAGTTTAACAGTTGGAAGTTTTTTGTAATTTGGTGCCGGGTAAGCGCTTGAGCCAACCGATTTCATACATGGTCGCGGCCATGCGACACGAAATGTACATTTGCATGGAATCATCATTTATACAATAATAACCATGGTCATTTCTCGAACGCGTCAAGGACGAGAGGCGAACTGAGATAATCGGTCCTCAACACGTCAAAATCTGCGCACAATTCAATCAGGTGCTCTGTGTAACGCAAGAGAAATGGCTTACCGTCGGATATAGGGGTGATGTTGTCCCGCATCAGTTGCATAACGTATCTAGACGATAAGTTGTACCGCGGCCAAGTTGCTGCGGGACAGAAATTTTGAATTCAGTTTGAGTTGAAATTGAAAAGGGGGGATAAATGCGTACGGCCAGGATCCATATCATGGACAAAGTTGATCCAATATTCTGTCATCTGGTTTGCAAACTCAGTTTGTGCGACGTCAGGGACGGGCCCAAATATGAACCGCAGCTCAGACGCATGGTAGACTGTCATTTTCACGTGAGAGGATCTCATACGACAACACGGACATAAAACTCACCCCCGAGAGCGGGTGAAGTTCCTGGAATGAACTCGGAGAAATAATAGCCCCACATTGACTGCAATGTTGCACCATGCTCGAACAAGAAGCGCCTCGGTGCGAGATACATGTTGTCCGTATACCATGCTGCCGCCCTGTCATAAAGTGTGTCGCCTGTGTGCCACTGCCCGCCGTAGGTAGTATCGTTCACAGGATAAATCGTGTCTATACCAGCAATAACGCCCAGTGTCAGCGTTGAGTTGTCCACGAGCAATGCATACATCCAGTTATTAAAGGCAGACGTCTGTTCCGAGAGAGGTAAGCTCAGGTTATAAAGAGTCTGAGCGTAGGGTGTTCCGTCATTCAACTGTGCAATCCTGTCAGGAGAACATCTCACTCGATAGACCGCAACGTACATTAGTTCCCCCAAGGTAAGGCACATGGTAATAATTTCCGCGAAGAATCCTCTGCGATGGTCTTTCCGGAATAAAGCTACCAGGAGGGCCAATAGCCGGCTCCCACAATTGGTGATTGAGTGTGGAATCAATCATTCCATTGCTGATGTTCAGGAGGGTCTTCTGCATCATGAGCAACTGACCAAGGCCTCAAAAATGAAGTATGTACCTCGTAGGGGACTTGTTGCAAACATCTGACGGAACCAGGTCCCGCTGCGCACCCTGTTGCATCAAGTAAACGCGAGTACGGCATCCCTGGTTTGTCGTATTGCGAAGCATGCGGCGCGTTTTTGCTAAAGAATTGATTGGGTCAAGTGAAAAGGGTGATATCCTTTACATTGACTTACAACGGACCAGTAGAAGAATCTGCTATTACGGCACGAAACAAGGCAGGGCCGGTCGCATATAGCATCTGTGCTTCAACGCTACCACCGCCAGCAGACTCGTTGGCGCTATCGTTAGGGGGTTACACGAATTGGGAATGATGGCGAGTTACCTGGCCCCAGATCGTTACCTTGAATTGAACACGCAATTAGATATAGATTTTATGAAGGAAAGACGACCAGTACCTTGGATGGGTCGCCACCTAAGCGTGCAATGTTCTCTTGTATGAACACAAGCGCTGCCTTCTGATCCAGAAGGCCGGTGTTGAGATCTTCGGAAGGAACGTCTGCGCCCGCCAACTGTCAACATCTGTGAGTTTTCCGTAGCATGGTGGGTGAGTTGATGCTCACGAAACCAAACGTGTTCAGCCGGTAATTTCTGCATTACAAGGGATAAGCACACGTTAGCGCGAAAAAAAGGCATTAGGACTCACACCGAAACAAAAATAATTGGTTTCCCAATTGTTACACTCAAATTGATAATCCCTGGGGCGATAAGTCGAATCGCGTCGTCCAGCATAAGAAGAACTTACTGGTAGGATTATACGAGGGATCGGATGCTGAACTATCGGGATGTTAGTGGAAGGCGTGATATACTTAGTTGGGAAATGCGAACCCGATGTTATATGCACCTCCCTACACCGAGTTTGTCAGGAAAATCCGATGAAGTAGAGAATAGACGTACATAAAACCAAACCATGACGGGGAGTTGTGCGTCAGTCGAAAAACCCGTGGGCCGCCATACCTATGAAGTGTTGTTCGGGACAGCGGCAGGACGCCCGAAGTCCGGACTCGGAGTGACATAACGTACGTTCAAGGACAAACAATTCTCGCTCATATTCGCGCCAAGGGTTGATGATGGAGGCTGGGGACAAGCATCACCAAATCGCGAAGCGTCCTGAATACCTTCCAACGGTTGAGTTATCGGCAAAGGGGCTTTGAACCGCAGGGGACCGAGGGGAGGTTGACCAAAAGGAATGCCAAGCCAAAAATCCGTTCCATTCGAGTTGGCGACGCCACGAAATGTCCCGCTGGTGAAATTGACATCCAGTTGATCGGAGGAGGCTCCGAAAAGGCATGCTGTCAGTGCGAGAGCCCTTGTAGAACAGCGCCGCATCAAAGTAGGTAGGCTCTCCCTGGCACTCTCTTGCCAGTGCATAAGGCTGTCACCACTGGTGTACTTGGAAGGAGAGAACAACCGCTGTGACAACCACAAAGTCAGGAACCGAGTAGACGGCCTCGTTCCGTGAAGATTGATTGATGGCACTTACTAGTACTCCTCCGAGACGTTGTACAGTGCTAGTTGGCATATAGCAACAGTCCTTAAATGCCTGTAGCATACGAACAGCTCGCGTTGGTCAGTTCGATGGTCCTGGACACGCGGCACTGCCTCAGGACCAGCTGGCCTTCAATGAATCAGCGGAACAAGTTGCAATTTATAATAGCCGAGCCGACTAGTGCTACTGAAATTAACCGGTGACCGGTAACCGACAGCAACTCCAAGTGAATTTTCAAGCAGGTCAACCTGAAATCTGTTAACGATTCTGTGAGCATCAAGGTGTAATTATTAGACAGACGCGGATGAACGTTAACAGAGTCACTGGCATACATGCAACCTCACTACTAGTACTACATCTCATAGTAATCGCAGGCTAATATTTTCTACAATGCAAGCTACAATGTCCTAGACCCTCAATTCCAAATCGGTAAACCAGTACTCAAACAACACTCACCAAAGCAAGATGACCCCCAACGACAGGGCGTGCCTCGAAACCATCCGATGCGCCACTCAGGGTATCGTACCAGTCACTTAGAGGCACGTTGTTCGCGCCGTCGGCAGCGTACTTGTACACCGAATCAATGAACATGTCTCTGGTGGTAACGTTGGTCATGAAGGCAGCCGTCCACATTTGCCAGTCCGACTTGGTGTACGTATGTCTACCATGCGCCAAGCTGAGTTAATATGGAGTCCAATGGATGAGAGACTCACCGGGTGTCGAGAGGAACGCCATACGTATCTTTATTGAGTGTTCTATCAACAAGGCGATGGGAAAAGTTCTTCATGTACTTACTAACAACATTTGCGTACCAGGCGGTCTCTAACAACCAGGACAATCAAACCATGAACGTGGGGAGTCATCGAGTATAGGATGGACCTACGCATGTCGTACACAGATTGTGGGATCACATTCGTGCCAAGAAGCTTGTCCGCGTACAAGTTATACGATAAACCCCAGCTACGCGAAGTAAGCAGATTCGGAAAGAAATCGAGCTTGCCCACCCACCTGCTGTCGTTTCCGTAGGACAAATCTAGATGCTGTCCATCCTTGGCAGTAGAGAAGTTCAGAATTTGCGTCACATAGCTGGTAGCGATCGACTGGGATAAATCGCTTCAGATGAAAGCCTCGTCTTAGTATGACCCACTCACACTATAGTTTTGTTGGTTCGTCATATCTCCTAGCATTCCAGAGATTTCCGCCATAGCTTGAATACCAATAACACCCTTGATGGCGAGGTTGGTCTGGTTGGCGAGTGCACCAGCAAAGTCATCTGTGCTGATCTGGTAGGCGGGGATAAGGGATTCTGCAACGAGATAGCCGGTCCACTGGTTGAGCAAGTTGGTCTACAGATAATCAGACAGAAAACGCAACCGGAATACCAGACTATACTTACATAGCTTGTGATGATCGATGTATCCCCTGTTTTCTGTGTGTAACTCAGCGTCATGATAAGCATGTTTCCGCACTCTGTTCAGCTTGAGTGCATAAGAATTGGAAACACCGGATACACGTCACCTTCGAGGGGCATGTCTTCTGCGTTACCATCATTATGCCCGATGGCCTTAGGGTATGTTGAACCTAATGCGGATGAGGGCGCATCATCACCTCAGGCGATGGAAAATCTCACCGAGGTCATGAACTGCATATGTTTCTGGCCATTGTCCCGTGGCTTGATATTCAAAGAGACCGAGAAGGAGATATCTGCCAAGCGCAGGGTTGGTATAGAGCAAGACAGGCCAAGCTGGCATGATCACGTCAACGGTGTTGACATTCTGATGAAGCAAAAATTAGAACGTCTCCTGGAGGCAGGGCGGAAGACAGACGCACTCCATCACTGGATATTTCTGACCATGGGTCAGTCAAACCCTTGAGTAACCCATGAATAAAGCTTACCTTTTAAAAACACGAGGACGTCACTGGTATTCCACGAACCATCAGAATTTTGTGATATCGTGAGTTCCATAGCACCGAATGCCTGTCTGATGGAGAGTTGAACTATGCCAGCATAGTTACTGGAAATGGCAGAAGCATCGCTCTCGACTTGCTGATCAAATTCTTGGGCTCTCAGTATAGCATTAGGATAGTCCTCGATGAATGCTTCGATCTGACGGTGATAAGATAAGATGATGAGAGTCGTGACGTGCTACCACGATGGGGGCTGACCATTCCTTCAACGCCTGAGGGATATGCGCTCAACCCGTAGAGGCTTCTAGCTTCGTATACACCTCCGGCGATAATGTACTCGACAGCGGGATCCCTGACGTGCCCGATAATGAACACAACAACGTCGCTAGTTCCGGAAACCATGCCGAGGTTCTGGGCGAAAGCAAAAACCGGCCAGTCATCACTGATCGCTCGGAAGGTCGTGTCAAGTGTATTCGCGAGCACACCGTTGTTTATGAACTGAGCACGAACAACGACATCCTGACCTGTTTGATAGGTTGTGGAGGTTCCGTTCTGGGGTCATGATCAGAGTCTCGTAACCAGAAAAATATCGACCCGCGTACTTTCGTTGTGGAATAGTAAGCAGCTCCCTCTGCGTGATACGAAAGTTGATTGGCAGAGCCACAGGTGAAACCGTCTAGATGAACTTACGCAAAATGAAGTCGTTGTACTCGGTGTAATCTTCTTGCGATTGGAGCATAACCTGGTGGGTAAAAACCGACCCGGTGGTGCTACTCTGCCATGTGACGGTCCGTGTGTTGTCGCTCGCGCAAGCCCACTCGGCACTTATGTCAGTATAAATACTGACGGAGTGCGCTGCACCATCTGTCGAGACGACTTGCACAGTGAGGTACGAAAACGGAGTTGACTGCTTCGTTAGGTCTGAGGGCTAGTTTCAAGAAAATGGTCGTCAAGGTGGAAGACAACGCAAAGTGCACAGTGCAAACCTCGATGGGACTGATGAAGCCAAGAACGACATCAACCGGACCAGCACTCAAGTTGAAGTAGGTAGAAGTAGCAGTGAACTGACTAGTGATGAGAATGATTAAAAAGTGCAGATGTATGGTCATTACTACCTGCATGCTCTGTTGGGTCGCAAGTACTGGCGAGGTGTTGGGAACGACAGGGTCTCCGAGGATAGTGTACGTTGTTTCATCGACTCTGATGTAACCGGCCCATCCAAGATTCTAGCTAGGTGAGACGAAATTAAGCTTAACGTACACAAGATCGTACCCCTGTAGCCCAGAATTGCGGCCAAGCTTGGTTCACTGTCGCTCCAGTGCCTTGAGGAAGCCATGCAGACAAGTAGGGTGACCTCACTGCGAGGGGAATAGATGCGGGATTGAAAGGTTGCGCAGTCCATGAAACTGCCAAAACTGCTGTACTGAGCAACGACAGATACGCTATGTTGAACAGCCCCATTTTGGCGGAGCGAACTTGCAGGGCAAGATTGGGTAACGAGACTTGTGGACAGTGAGCATTTATATCTTTTTTTGTCATTGGATTCATTTCTCCGAGACGAAGAACGTGATGAGAAGCTCTGTTGCTCCAAGTGTGGGGCTGTTCACGTGTAACGTCACCTCGCAACGTTTTTCTGGATTCGCGACGATGAGTTGTCAGAAGCCGCACCTTCTCCGAGACCACTTCCCCCTTCGAAACCGAATGGTAACTGACAACATAGATGGACTATACGAGATGAAAAAGAACAACGAGAACTTGACCGTGCCAACAGGTGCTGCACTGACTGACAACGGTGATCGAGGATTGTTGAGTCTGTCACATGATGGAAACCGGCGGACCGCACCGAGCCGGAGCAGACTTCAGGATCCATCTGTAACCTGGAGCCGGTCCCCAGAGAGTGCAATATCATGATTAGCACGAGACGGTAACCTTGACGCCTTCTTCTCCTCGAATACTTCTACTGACACACATTCCTGTCTTGCCGTTGTAAAACATTTAGTGTGTGTCACTGGATTTCTGAATTTCGACTCGGGTTGATTCCATCTTTCAGTCTTTGTGGTTGCCCGATGACTTGGTGGTGCCTAGGATGCGCCCAGATGGTCGGTGCTCACTTGAAGCAACTCGTAGGCTCACAACGCCGACATAAAAACCTTGATGCATGTGACAGGTGACGACTAGTATCGCATCGTAAAAGGATTAACCAAGTAAACAGTCATTTCGCTGGCACTTCGAACATCCCGAACGACCCGAGCCGGCTGTACCGTGCAGCGCCAATGCCAAACAAATTGGTATCCAGTGGAAAGTACTTCACACAGGATGTATGTCGACTTTTGTGGCCGAATCCTCGAGTGAACATGGAATCGGAACACATTGTTAATGACCGCCGGGAGCGAGGAGCAATATCAGTTCAATGGCTTTATCTAGACACCGCGACGTGTCGACCTGCTCTGAAGAAGATTGTCAGGTTCCCAGCTACCTTGCCCGATCTGAATCAGTGGGACTATCACCATCTTCGAAACCATTGGCAAGAATTTTTTTTCAAGCTCCAGGGGTGATGGCCACACGGACTGCCTAGAGGTGGACGTACTTGGTAGAATGGAATGCGACTGGGGATTCATTATACATACTGGACCAACGGGCAGTTGGACGTAGACCTGGAGTCATTTATCTTATACATCATCCCTAGTAGAAAACATAACAGGAAGATCCACTTCGGGATCTTTTTTCCAGTATACACACTGCCAGAGATGGGACTGAAAGTTGACGAATCACGGCTACATTATCAGGGATTGGAGCTGAACATGCCAGGTCCGTAAACCAAGTTGCTGAACGTGTCTTTCGCGAACACGTTGCCGCGGGTAGGTCGCCGTTCATACTAGACCTCTTGCGGCCTCGTGCTTATCGCCTACGTCATGAGAAACCTGTTGCGTCGAGACTCGCGGCATCGGATACGATACTGCCAATGTTTTTTTTCCTCCGCCAGCGATAATCAATCAGACTCCGAGTCGTTCGGGAGGGTGAACACGAGCGTTACGTCACTCTCTCCAAGCTTCGAACACTTCCAATGACTGAAAGTTGCTTAGATCTGTTTCCTGTTTGGAACCTTTGTTTATTGTTGACGGGGCGCCCATGAACACACGAGTCTTCGATGTTTTCGATACTAGAACCTGATACCAATTTCAAACGGTTCACACCTTGTGTTCGGAAAAACGCATTTTATTCGCTAGACCGGCCACCAGACTTATTTCAACTGTGGGTAGTAAACTTTGAATAGTAAGTTTCTCGGGGACCGGCCATTGGCAATCTTTTTCGTCATGTCATTTTTGGTTCAACGTACCATTGACAAGTTCCCCGTCCGCCTTCGTGCGCATGCCAGACACAGTTATTTATGACATGATTCTAATGAGGCAGACCAGTGTAGTATGCGAACCGAAGTCAGCCGTCAAGTACGGATGATGTGAGCCTTGCTGCAGTCGTAGCACCGTTTCAGATTCGAACACAGCGATCCCAGAGACTGCCGCAATTGCATCCGAGTCCGGTCCTGCGGTAATACCACTCACCCAGTCCACTACAGTTGCTCTGTCAATACAGCCCCGAGTCCCGTTTTTCTGCCAGGACTCTTCCTATCTGTCTCGACCGTCAACGTCGTAGCAGATCAGATCCCCGCCGCAAGAAGCCTTGTACTTGTCGTCATCTCACCATCCGCACACATAAATCATTTTTCGTGCAAAGTACGCCCCGTCCATCGCCGAACGCGTTTTTCCCCAAACCTTGCTCGCGCGTGTGATACTGCTCCCGTCATCGGACCTCCCCGTTCACCGCGTATCGGGGTGACGTACGCTCTTCACCGGTCAGATCCTAGCCCTGAACAGCGTGGTAGTCCACAGCAACAACCAACCATGACGCCCATACCGGTAAGCCCACGGCCCTCGGGGTATGTACGCTTGACCAATTTAAAACGTTAGTCCCAAACACGTCGCCAATGGGACTAACCATTCACCAACCAACAGTTGGCGTTATGTCGGGCAGTGTCCCGTTCATATCTCGGCTTACCCTGAGGCGAGAACCGGTCACCGGGGGGAGTGGGTTCGAATGTCTCTTATCCGCGTCCACCCTGAGTGAGAATCGACCGAGGACCACGCAACGGCGTGAGTCCACATCGAGACAGGCGTGTGTCTCTAGACCCGGTCCATGACCCGATGAGTGCTTGACATGGGCTTCCTGTCGATCTCGATTCTTGTGCCGGCATGTCGGTGAGCGCTGTAGTAGTGACAGAACAACTTCGTTCTTCTTCTGTCTTTCCTACTCCAGTAGAGAACGTTTTCACAAACTCAACGTTGCGACTAGTCTAAGCCAAATGGCAACTACCGGGTATCACAGTGGGGCTCAACGGCATTGTCATCAAACGACACATTGTCACCAAATCGCTAGTGACTACCCGGAAAATGCCTCACTCAGCGTCCTGGCGGCTGGCGCAAAAAGAAACATGAAATGTATTCGTGGAACAAGCCTAAACTACACACAGCGAAGTGAGGACATAGCAAGTAAAAATGCATTTCGATGGATGTCTAGGAATAGGATGCATGATCGATGGGGGAATCATTATGGATGCCGTCTTTATATGTACAGATGCTGCCAAACGAAAAATACACGAACAAAGCAAAAAGTATGTTCAGCGAGACCAGGAAATTCACAAGACCAAAACGCTCAACCGAATAACGAACAAAGTTCTATGCAAGCGTCCAGAGACGGGGTCGGAAAAAAATATGCAACGAAGAAAAAGGGAGATGGTGAAAAAGTGGAATATAATACATACAGAATAACATACACCTTCAGCTTCCCGCGTTTTATTTTTGGTTTCTGCAAGTTCGTTCGGGTCATGAAACGATCATCGAAGGCGATATCCTCGTTATGAGGTCCCGAAGAGCAGTCTTGACAACGCACAGCCACGTATTGGCTCTATCCACATCATCATAGGCTCCGTCGACTTGTGCACTGATCTTTCGCAAGATTAACCTGCGTAGTGCTTTTGTATCTTCATCCTCCTCGTCCCGTACCATCGAGTTCAACGAGACAACGGAAGACAATGCGGAAGAGGCGGGCGAAGATCTTGGACTATGGTCGTTTGTTGGTGGCGCAAGATAAAATAAGCTCGATGACGAGAGTGACTGTCCGGAAGAATCCGAACGCGCAAATGGATCCGTTCCTTCGGTCCCCCCAGGCCAAAAAGCAAATGGGTCGTTCACAGGAGGATATCGAGAACGAAGATTTGCCACCATAGCCCCTCGAACCTGAATGGAATTGAGTTTACTCGGACGACTTGCCCGTTTGCTTCACTCACTTTGAGTGTCCGCTTGATTATTCGTTCCGCTCGAGAGATGAAGTGGTTCGCCGTGGAGATCAGGTGGTCAATCTTGATAAAGCATATCCGGATTAGTACCCAAACAAGTGACTGCAAATGAGAAAACCGAATTACCGCGTGTAAGCTTTCATCAATAGCGGATAAATCGCGGCTCGCAGCAGACAAGACCACTTGAATGGAATGGGTACCATTTCCGGACAGCGAAAGATCAGAAGCAGAAGCAGCAAAAGAAGATAGGGAGCGGGATGTAATGCCCTGCGTGTCCGTGACGATAATGGCTGGCTGCTCGATGTCTTGCTTCACCTGCCTTCCGACCGCGCAGTGAGGATCATCGAGGTCGTAGCACATCTGCAGCTTCAGTGGTTTGCCCGTCACGACCTTCTTTTTGAACCACGCTTTTAACCTCGAGGCGCCGCCTTTCTCGACCTTGTAATGGAACTTGTAATTCTTGAGGAGAGCCTTGAGCTTGCGGTCCTTGGTAGACGGTTTTTCCTCGGTCGAGGTCGAGGTCGCGTAATCCCTCGAGAAGAGCTCCCGCTCTATCTCAATGAGGTTCGCGAGGTGTGCCTTGTAGGTCGTCGAATCTGCGCTAAGAATAAAGGTATCAAGCCACTCGGGCCATGGGACTGTCCGAGAACCGGAGGCGGACGTGGTTTCAAGCGCATGTGAAATGGCCTCCGTGAGAACGCCAGCGTCAACATACTTCTTCGCTTGGTCGTCTTTGGAAAGAGATGCGTCCGAGCCCACAGCCGTGGACTGCGAATCTTCAGAACCTCGCGGCGAGTGTTGATCCGGCAATCGAGCGAACCGAGAACGAACAGGGGTCGATGTCAACGCCTGTTCTTCGGCCTCTTGTGAAACACCATTCCATTGTCGGTCAACAGTATTGAGGAGCTCGCGGGTACTGCGCAGTTCTTTAGCCATATCGTCGACTTGGCCGCGGAAATACGCCAAGACGTCTTCCCCGAGCTGGCTCGTCTCTTGAACGACAGACGCAAGCTTGTTGAATCCTTGGTGATCACGAACGAATTGGCCCTCGGCGGAAAGATACTGAAAATTGTCTAGTAGTTGTTCAGAGGTCGTGCTGATATCAAAGTCGGGTGGAAGGTGGCTCGCAGGACCTCGGGGTTCCTGAGGTGTAGGCGCGTTGATAGAAGAAGCCCAATTCGTGAGTGACGTGACGGAAGAAAGGGACATGGCCGTGGCTGGGCGGATCGTACGGTCTGACTGGGAGGACTGGGGTCGGTTCGCCTGTCCTTCAGTCATAAAAGCCGCGCGGAAATGTGGCCTTGCTACCTCCAATGCAGTAAGTCTGTTAAAACCGATCAAGAATCGTGAGGCGGACAAAGTAAGGCGTGAACCACGACCAACGTACCCTCGTGAATTGCGTAAACTCCGGCAAGACCCCGTTGGGTCACAGTCAAGAAAGGCATACAACACATCGATACATTCGCCGTGCTCGGCGGCTACATGGATACAAGTCTCTTCATTCTTGTCCCGGGCAGACAAGGGTGCGTGGAGGTCGCGGATAAGGTGTACAGCGAAGCGGTACAAAAGTTGGCCAGAGTGTGGCCTGTCGGTGACGCGTGCTAGGCGGGCAAGGCAGTGAAGAGGTGTATACTGTTCCCAGGTAGTAAACAGACTCGTGTCGGCGCCAGCGCGGTAGAGTGCGTCGAGGATCTCGACGGAAGGATTTGGTACAGAGACACAGTAGTGGATAGGACTCCATCCCTCGATATCGGGTACATTTACAAGAACCGGACCATTTTCCAGGGGTGATGAATCGAACGTCTGTGGTGAAAACAACAATGTGTATATCGATGGAAGATCGGGGATGAGTATGGCATTTACAACCAAGTCGGTAATGCGAGAGAGATTTTCGAGGGAAAAGGCCGTGACAGGGGGTGAGAAAGGGACGGGAGGGGTGGAGGTATACGGTGATAGCTGGGCAAGGTCGACGCGACAAGGTTCGCACAAAACGTCCTTGTTACCGTTCTAACGGAAAATCAAGTCAAATCTCCGCGAAAATGGAATACGCGTGGAAATCCATACCTTGAATTCGCGCCAGCGAATGCAGCGCAACGCATATTCACATACCCAGAGAACGCACGGATGGGGCAGTGCAAATTGGATGGAAGACCGGTGGTTCCGATCCCTTATGTCAGGGCGTGAACCGTGCGAGAGCTGTCATGGAATGGAAAATCAGATGACGCCAGCACGACATGCCACGGTGACACTCACCAATTGTTGGACGACGTCCATTCTGCAGTCGCGTGCGGCATCTAATGTGGAATGTGTATAGAAGAAGACGCGAAGGCTAAGCGAGCTTACACATCAAGGGCGTTGCGCCGTCGGTATCCATGCCGTCGACAGACACGGCACCAGAGCTGCACTCGAGCAAAAGCTGGACGACCTCGGGCATGTCGAGCCATGCAGCCATACCAAGGGGGGTGACGTCGTTAATAGAGTCCTGGGGCGCGTTAAGAGTGAAAAGGGATATATCAGGGTGCGCAGCCGCGATACGGATGACATTGAGGCGGTCTGGGGACATGAAGGACGCGTCTGACGCGTCGACGGTTTCCCATCTGGTGCACGGTGAGCAATGCAACCGCGGGGACGACGAGACGAGAGGTACCTATCGGCGGTGAGGGCGCAAGTGAGGACGTTGCGACCTGAAGTGTCGGAGGCGTTGATGTCCGCGCCGGCGTTGAGGGCGTCGAGTACGGCGGCAGCGTTGCCTTCGGAGGCAGCCTGTAGAAGGGCGAAGTTTTCAAAAGAGCGGTGTGGGCGACACATTGCAGGTCGTCGTGAAGTCGTCGTGATGAGGGGTAGGAGGTAAAGCGGGTAGATATAAGCAAGAAGAAAAGAAAAGAAGTTGTAACAAGATTTTCCATGCGAGGTTTGCTTTGATATATTATACGTACACTAGGATAATGCGGAGAACACGGCCACTACGTACATCCTCGAGGCAGCCGCGTAACACAAACAAGACACTCACCGCCGACCCTTGTTAAACATTCCCCTTCCGTCCTAGCACAGAGTCCCAGTTTTTAAGGTTACATGTACTTACTCAAGTGATGCCAACCTCATATCGGGGTACGTATCGTAGCTCGAAACGAAGTGATTTGTACGGAATGATCGGAATGGAAAATCTGCGTTGATATACGTGTAATACATTGATAACGTGCAAAATGTTCTCTCAGCGCTCGACTGGACGCTTCAGCCTTCAAGCTTCAGCTCTCCGCATTATTACCAGGAACCACTTCGTCTTCTCTTCAGCCGACAGTCCCCGAAGCTCTACAAAAATGCGTCTCGTGACAGTATTCCCTGCGCCCAGCGTCGTAAGTAAGACTTCCTGCCAGGACATGGTCCGCCCACTAACCTTCACCTGCTCAAAATTAGCAATCGCCCTATCCAGATCCCACGCATTATTCTGTAGGCAGTCCACCGCAAACGGCACATTTAATCCTGTTCGCTGGCAAATCTGCACAATCAGACCTCTTTGAGGCGGTGTCTAAACCCGGAGTTAAGCGCATGCCGTAAGTCGACTTTAAGACTTACAAAAGCGGATAGTGTCTGTTGCTGCGTCGCTTGCTGGGATGTTGATGCATCTCCCGCGTGCACTTTCATCGGTCCAGGCTTCCATGCTTCATGGCTAGAGTACGCTCGTATGCACAACTGATCTGACAGTATCGTCACATCCCAACCGTTCAACTTGGCCCTGCGAGGTATGTAATATTAGTATTTGATATCTATAGTAACGAGGAGCGAGGAGCGAAAACGAACCGAGAACCAGGCGCAGCAGGGGCAAGTATGAATGCCCTATCGAAAGACCTAATCCCTTGCGAAGGCTCTGAAGGCACACCAGTCAGTTATACGTGACTCATCACGATGTTGATAATGCGGCCCAGATATGTCCAAGACCACACTAAAGCGAGATGATCGCGCGAAGTTGACATACCTTCAGTGAATTGTCCATGGAGCGAAATAAATAGCTTCAAGTCTTCTCCTTGCCCGACAGGCCAAGCGTCAATACAAAATTTCTCTGGCGAACCCGAAATTTCATGTTTCGTTTTCGGAAGGGTGGACATGGCACGAATAGCAGCTTCGCTTCCAAGATGCAGACTCTGAAAAGCCTTATCCGCGCCACCACCGCCACCAAGCCGATTCAGGTTCCGCGAACCACCGTCCAGCCAAACTGACCAGTCCAGCTTCCGTTGATTCGGTAACTGAGAATGCAGTCCTTGTATCCGAGCTCGTGCAGGGATACTCGTGTTGATAGAAAATGAAAATGTCGCCGATGGATGGTAGGCGTCTAAAAGCGCGGCCCGCTGATCATCGAATAATGGAAAGAACCTGCAGAAAATATGCCCCCAAATCAGACCCGACTGCACAAAACAAGAAGTCTTGGGGTTACTCACCGTACAAGGAAGTTACTAATGATGCTGTCTTCAATCCCGGTTATAAACGAAGGTTTCATTTCAAAGGGAAACGTCATAGCAGTCGGCCGCTTTTCGGCCGTTGAGGTGGATGAAGGTCCAGGTGCGTCAAAGCCGATTGTTGTAATCGCTTCCTGATCCAACATGACCAGGGAGGGAAATCGACGAGCCATATCGCTGATATGATATGTTGAGGAACCAGGTTTACGTAGACGGTGCTCAGCTTACCTCCTGTATTTATCCCCTCTACCATGTTTGATCTCGAGCTCCCTCAGTGGATTGCCAATCATAATCAACTCCCGAAGATGCTCCAGTTTACCCTTTCTCCCCGACAAGTAGTCAAGATCTCGCCAGACCTTGAGATCGTTGTTTTGCAAAGAAAGGTTGACGAGCTTCGGCAAGTAGTGAGCAAGAGTGGATATGAATTGACCCGAAGTTATATTATTTTTCGCCAGGGAGATCGTTTGGACCTGTCATCGTTAAGAAACCCCTCAATTACACCACAACGAGAAACTCACTGGCGGCTTGAGATTCGAAGCGAGCTTAAAAATGACGGAAGCTTCTCTCAGCGACGACCCAGGAGCACCAGGCGGTAAAAGCCCGTGCTTCGCCAGTTCCGAGTCGTCCAACATGGACTGCCAAGCAACACCACGCCCTTTAGAATCCTGGCGCTCAACACGTTCGCAACACTCACCTCGAGATTCAAAAACTGCACATCCGGGTTCCATCTTCTGTTCACGAAATCTCTCCATATGTCAATCGTCTTCACACCGACTGTGGGCACTCTTCCGCTGCCCGCTACCGAGGGCGCCGTGACCGCATTCCTGCGAGCCCGTCCCACCGTCGGGTTCCTCATGCTCGAAGCGCCACGGATCGGGATACCCTCCATCGGCGCGCCGACCAAATGTGACCGCGCGGCGAGCTTGAATACCACAGCATGTCCATAGCAGAAGCGAGTTCAAGGGGTGGCGGTGGGAGTAAACAGACAACAAGGGTGAGCGCGATGTTTTCAAATAAGAGTGGGGGACAGAAGTTACGACAGTAAGAAACGAGACATGATAACGGCGACGGAGTGAGAGTGAAACCACCGGTGCCAGTTGTAGAGATAGGATGTACAGAGTGCAACGTTAAAGCATCCAGTAAATGGAGTAGGGATTATGCAATGATATGATGAATATGGAGAGCGAAACATCGAAAAAGTAAGGTCTTGTATTTACCATAGAAGCCTTGGATGGGCCCGCCTGATGGTCTTTGAAGGCATCAATTGGACGGGGGCGGTGAGAACGAATCTTGGAAACGCCTTTGCGTCCGCCGGGTCGGTCTGCTGAAACATCCTTCATGCGTTCGTCTTTGTCAATGAGTCCCGCACTCCTGAGAGCGGTCGTCGCCAATGTGCGCTTGCCCGCCGTGGATGTCTGACTCGAGTACATGGCTGCGGTTGTGATTGAAATGAAGGTACGAAACTCGTGCAATGCGTGTTAGTAGTGCTGTTATAATGGTGGAGATGGTGGTGGTACGAGGACAAGAAGAGTGTGAATGGAGTGGTCTATGCAGGTCGTTTGAGTGTCTAGAAAAGCGGCTGTGTCAGCGTTGCCTTGTTTTGGCGAACCAGTGGCACACAGCGGAGCTATTGTTTGGTTCAGAGGCTTATGCCAAACAGACCCCTAATATATATATTATTTATACTATGGAATACTTGCAAAGCGTGACCACTGTCACACATCGAAAAAAGAAAGTGCAAAATAATGTATTTCAGAAGCACTACTAATCTGCCTCGAATGGTAACACGGCCGATAATCAAGTTGTCTTGATACACCTAGTTTTCCCTCCGTCCATTAGGCTGGTACATGTACTGATGGTTCGTAACCCCATGTGGAGGTGGCTTTGACCCAGATCCGGCTGGTGGATTTGGTCGCCGATAATAGGCACCTGCACTCCCAGACCTTTCCTGTGCATGTTGTGGAGTGGTGGTGGAGATAACAGGCGAGGTTGCTGCCGCAACGGTAGGCATCGGGTATGGGAAATTGCGTGATGGGGCTTGCTGATGGGTCTGTGCATGGCGAATGGCAGGCGATGGTTGTGTGGAGGTGGCAGGCGTCGAAGGTGCTGGGGAAGCAGATGGCTGAACAGGACCCGGCGGAGCGGTCTGCGATGGTGGCGCAGGCGGGTGTGTGTTCTGTTGCACGGGTGCCGCGGATTGCGGTGGAGGTGGAGCCGAGGCAACTGTACGTGCTGTCATCGAATTTTCGGTGCCTGGCGTCGCTGCACTAGGTGGTGGACGATCAGAAGATGCTTGGCTATCCGTATCACGCCGACGCTTTGTCCCCCTAGACGATGACTCTTTGAGACCAAGTGAAGTCGCCTTGATGAGTATCTGGTGCCTTTGGAAGACCGTCAGCTAAATCGCTGCATCGTGGGTGGAGCAGTACCTTGTCCGAGAATTACCCCATTTTTCACATAATGCGTCCCAAGCTATCTCTCCGTTGGAATTGCGGTGTTCCTCTGCCAATTTTTTCAACTTTTCTGTCTCGTCATCAGACCAAGCACCTTGGTTGCCCGCACTTCCTGGTATTAGTCCCACAGACCCATTCGAAGCCGTGGAAGTGCTGGGCCCAGCTTGTGTTGCCGGAACCGAAGGGTAAAAGCCGCTATAGCCGCTATAGCCGTAGTACGGAGCAGTCGGGTATGTAGGAGCACTATACATTCCGGGAACGTATTGTTGTGCTGCCGGATGCTGATGTCCCATGGGGACGACGAACGATTGTGGATTTGATATTACAGAGCCTGATGATGTCTGTGCCGTTGCTAGAGGTTTTCCATTTACCGAAGGGGCAGGCGTTGGTTGCAATTGTGGTTGAGGAGGCTGGGGCGCGAGAGGGGTATACCCCCGAATGAATGGGTATGGTACAGGAGGCGGGTGCGCAGTCAGTCGCGCAGGTGAGGCGAGCTGTATAGAAACACATCACTAAGAGATACACTACCATAGCAGAAGAGACAGTTACAAGAGTATCGCAAATTCGCTTGGCTTCGCCTAGCATAGCCAAAGGATCAACCTTGACGCCCGGTCCCATCTGATAACACTGGGCGATCACCAGCGGAGGTGTAGCTTTCTGGACGCGGACGGCGTGTTAGTATTCACTCCTACGCAAAACTCACCCCGGAACTGAACTCACGATGAGCTCTTCAGCAGCACCATAAAACTCAGCACACAAATTGAGAACACGCCACTGAAATTCATAATATTGCTGGTTATGCGGGTGCACCTCCCCCGGTGCTGGGGGGGCTGAGTATTGGTAAAATCCATGTGTGCTGGTAGATTGTTTCGCCGCCGGCGCGATGGTACTCGCCACCGGTGCATCTCTTTCAGCACCGGAACCGCGAATACGCCTGTTTTTTGAGCCGCGAGGGCGGCCGGGGCGTCGTTTGCGCTCGCCATCCTCGGATAGAGGCGGACCAGCCGGTGGCGGCGGGATGGAGGGTGCTGGCGCGGCGCGTTGATGTCCCCTCGCACTTGTATTGGGTGTGTGCTCGGCAGCACGATTTGATCTACAAGAGATGTACATGTAAACACATCCGAACACGAAAGTGGACACTTACGCGTCGGCGTCATCGTCGTCCCGTTCAAGTTGCTCCTCGACGGCGCCCTCATCATCGCCTTCCTCCTCCTCCTCGTACTGTGGTTGGACTATTGGTGGATTGAGGGCGTGTGAGAGTGGTTGATAATGCTGGGGATTGTCCATGGAGACTGGCGTGACCCCAGCTGAAATCAGATATGTTCAGGAGCTAGATAGGGAAGAATACTTTTAGGAGTTCGCTGGGTGTAATCGAATTTTTCAGGGAGGGTGTTTGTTGTTTTTTTTGTTGGGGTTACCTGCCAGGTCACATTGCAACGTCGGAAAATAAATATTGACCCTCCGAAAATATCACATTATGTAATCTCATGATTTTCGTCCAAAGTGCTAACATTTCAGTTCGGTACCATTGGACGACCTTCATTAAGGCGCGATTGAATGAACACAAGTCATAAGATCCCTGTGCTGTGGCCCCGAGGTCGTTACATGAGAAGGTTCGAGGCATAACGCAGATTAATTGTACGGGGACTTCATCATTCTCCCACTTGCAGGATGTAAAAAAGGTAAATTGAGATGCGCCTTGGTACGTACGTGTAATCTTCTGCGGGGACTTCATCGTTCTCCAGGATATGAATAAGGTGAACTGAGACGCTACGTACGTGTAATCTTCAGCAGTTTCGTTATGACCCTTGCTTCGATGTCGAAATGGGAGCCACATTCATGCTCAGAACAAACGCGGAGCTCGCGAGCCGTTGCCGACGTCAGGCAGAGGTGGTTCTGGTCGAAAGACATCGAACGGGAATAACCTGCTTTCACATACTCTCAGATTACTTCGTAAATGATTAGATTGTGTACTGACGTTCATCGGCCCCAAAGATCAGAAGGTTCCGTGATCGTTGCCGTTTCATAGATCTTGATAACGACCATTCAATTCAGTTGGGATCTTCTTCTGAACTCCGCTTTCTCGTAGCTTTGATCGTCCGAGCCGAACAACCTAAGATAACGCAACTCACGAGTAGATCAGGTGAGAAACTCAACGACTCCACAGCAGGTCCTTCTCGTGGGCAAACCAGAAAACGAACAGGCCTAAAGAGGAATATTTCATACTGTCAGCCCGGCGCAGACTTAAGAATGATGTTGACCAACGAAAAGATCTCTAGAGCGGAATACACATACCGTTTTCTATAGACTGATTAAACCCGAGAGGGTTTCGGGAGCTACCATTCTCGAGAGATCGAGAGATTGCATTGGTTATCCTCGGTAGACGTCCCTGTCAGCGACACAGTAGTTGCGTACGCTTCAAATATGCCTCATCATTTCAGGTCCAGTGGAATGGACTCTAATGGGAGTCCCTTGTCGAGGGGAAATTTGCGTGAACGTAGCTATCAGTTTCACTAATTGGATCAGAAAATGACAGACCACAGCCTCAGTTGTGCGGGAGTTCTGGGCAAGTAACTGGCTCACGATTGCTCGAGAATGATACTATATGCCGTCCGTCCCTGGTATGCAATCCTGCTGGCTATTTCGGTGTCATGGTGCCTGCGGAAGTATGATCTGTCGGACAGAGGAGTCGAAGGGCTGATACACCACTTTCCGAAGTCACTCTGAACTCAAAGACTGAGCTAGTGTCAGCGTGGTGAGGGATCGAGACTATTCGCCAGTACTCACCTGATCTTTCTGGTCTGTTCCAGCACACAGGAAAAATGGGTAAGTTCAAGTTCCTCTCGAGTCTCAACAGCTGAGAAGTTACTGTGCGAGAAAGGCTCGCTGCAAGGTATAATTACAGGAGCGTCTCACTGAGGCTCGATATAGCGTTAGACTGTGTGGTTTTGAATGATAGGTCCAAGTCTTCCTCTAGTACCTCAAGGTATTGGCAGAGTCAGACGGCGGTTCAATGCGGTGGCTGTGCCTTCTTACCCTAGTATTACTATAGTAGTACTAAAGTCTTCCGAACTCTCCCACTGGCAGCATCGAACAAGGAATATGGCGCCGTTTGACACGCCCACCATCGTGCTGAGTGGGTTCAAGGAACGGGTCGAGTCACTACTCGTCCAGGGTGACTTCCCTCCGTCGTACACGCGGCCCTCTTACTGATGGTCCTCAAGGAGACAGATTGTATATTGGCACGGGGGCTGGTAACATCCATACATACGACTTAAATGAAGTGACGAACGCAGGTTCGTCTTGTGTTCTCACCTCATGATATCGACTCCCTGACGTCCGGTCGCGTGGCTCGATCAGCCGATGGAGGAGCTACTTTACTGGAGACAAAGACCGGGGTATCCAAGAAGGCCATTGATCAATTGGGGTATATCAAAGATATCAATTCTATGGTCGTTCTCGCCGGTTTGAGTGTCTCTCTTACTAGTTCGCCTTCGCCCATTTCATCGATGTCCGTTCATTTGCAGAAACCTTTGTGATATTATACCCGCTTCCCTCATTTTCGCCTGCAACGAAACTCACCCAAGTAAAGAACGCTATGTCATTCGCCATTCACTCGAGCGTAAGCAATGCGTCTGGTGCTCAAACGCATGAGCCAGCTGGGTCTCCTCAATCCGGAGGGTTCTCTAACGAAGTAGAGAGGGAACGCGAACCGATACCAATTCCAACCATGTTGACAACCTTGGTAGTAGGTTGCCGTCGGAAGGTCGTCGTGTATACCTGGAAAGACGGGGAGGTTCAAGAGGTCAAGGTAAGTTTGTGTGTCTGCAGATTTTTCGGGGTTCGCCCATCGCACTTTGATCAATTATGACTTAGGAAACACCACTCCCTCATTCACCTCGTGCAATAGCATTTTTGGATTCATCGTACGCGTGCTTCGCGTATTCTCCTACCGAGTACTCGATCTTTTCTCTGAAAGACTCGACGGTCGTAGATGTTACGATGCCTGCTTTGGTACCTACCGCTCCTTCATCATCGGGTCTCGGAATGGGAACATTCTCTGGTCTGTCAAGTTACATGAGTCTCGGTCTAGGGAGCAGGAGTGCCAAACCCAGCCTAGCGAGGATTAGTGACGGGGAGGTTATGGTTGTCAAAGAGAGTCAGTCCAACCGATGTCGCGATCGAGGACCGCGGTTGACGACGTTTTTTGTTTTGTTTTTCAGACCAAGGGTTCGTCATCGATGTTGAAGCCAAGATAAAGGGTAATGTCATTACCTGGCCGAGTCAACCCGAGGAGATTGGTAAGTGTAGCTGTTTCCGACGATAGTGAGCCACTACATTGTTACTTTTTGACATCCGTAGCCTTCGTGAACCCGTACATCTTTTCTCTCCTGCCACCCAGTACGGTACCTGTCACCACCGAACCTTTCAATGGCGCGAGCAATCCGTCTCTCCCTAGTTCTTCATCGCTACCGCAAGACGCAGCGCAATCGCAGACGCAACAACCCTTCATCCAGGCACCTGTCCTTCAAATTGTTTCATCAATCAACATGCTCCCGGTTCAAACTATCGCATTCCCTTTTCCTCAGGCATCTGCTTCTCCGAACAGTGCGAACGTAGCCAATTCGTCGTTACGGTTGCTCACTACCTACACCGCATCTACAACAGTCTCGAAGATTCCCTCTCATCTCTTTCTCATCTCCACCCCTCTCGATCGGACTCTCGCGACATTAGAGGGCACTAGCATTTGGAAGTTTGCGATGCGCGATTGGGATGCCCAGATTGACGAGCTAGTGTCGCGAGTTTCGTATGTGGAGGCATTAGCTCTGCTAGACCACACCCTTGGGTCACGTCCTAGCCCCAAGCGGACACTCATCCTCGCTCTCAATGCTGTGTCGCAATTCAGGTCCGGGAAATACGACGATGCGATAAACACTTTCCTGAATCTGGACGTAAACCCGGCCAAGGTTGTCGCATTGTATCCTGGTCAAGTAGCCGGACGGTTAGCAGTGAGACAGGAGGAATGGATAACATTGTTTGGGGGCCCGGTCGCACAGTCAACGGAGCGGTCCGGTGTTGAGGCGGAGGATGCGATGTCAACCAAGTCGACTGATGGAGGCACCAAGGATAGTGCAGAAGCTAGTAGAGACAAACTTCCGGTGGCGATTTCGAGGTCACCATCACCGGCGGCTTCTGTCAGGGTACGAACGAAGACAGTCTTTGGCGCTTTATTGCCATCGGCGGTGACATCCAAGGAAGAGGACGTTGCTTCGTTGAGCGGGAAGAAAAAGGGCAAGGTCGTCGGTACGTGTTACTTCACTATGGTAATGCGGGCCAACAATGATCGTTTTTATTTTTATTGCATGGCCATCGCTATTCAGACGATGCTACACGTTCCTTGGAGACTCTCTGGCGATATTTGACTTCTCTGCGGCCTAAACTTGCTGGCGCACTCGCTTCTCATCAGATAACCCCATCACAGTCGCACCTCTTCCCGACGCTATCTTCTACCTCCCCTGCTGCTCTCTACGCTTTGCCATCCGGCGTCGCGCTCACAGATCTCACCGAGGATGAGCTTGTTAAGAGAGCTCAAATTGTCGACACGGCATTGTTCAAGAGTTATCTGATCGGGAGACCGAGCATGTTGGGCCCACTGTGTCGTTTGCCAAATTGGTGTGAGGTCGAGGAAGTGGAAGAGGAGCTAAGAGCCAGAGATGTAAGTCTGATTTCTCGTCCTCTTTATTCTTTCGAGGGAAGGAGACTCAATGACACATTTTCTGGAGCACAGAAACACGCAGAACTTGTGTTTTTGTATAACGGGAGGAAGATGCACGCAAAGGCTCTCAATTTACTTCAACAGTATGTATCCAAGTGCCTTCATCTACTTGAACGTCACCTCACTTCCCCAATAGGCTCAGTGAGAAAGAGGACGACATGAGGGATAAACTTGGTCCTTCCATTTCGTATCTGCGGAAGCTCGGGCCAGAATACTTGGACCAGATATTTGAATCTGCCCGTTGGGTGTTTGAACAAGATCGGGATATGGCATTCCAGGTGGGTTATCATCCTGTTCTCTTCGTCAACGATCGCTCACGTCGATCCACGCCAGATCTTCACTTCAGACGATGTCGAACTTCCCCATGGGCTGGTCATGGACTACCTCGAGAAGTTTGACCCCCAAGTCGCCGCGCGGTACCTTGAATACCTTATCGACGAGAAAGAGGAAAAGAGTGCTGGTTTTCACGATCGATTAGCCGAGCTATATCTTCGCATTACGATGAGCGCAAATAAGAGTGATGAGGGTGAGTTGCCTTGGACATGTATGATTTCGGGCGCTGACGACTCGTCCTTGGCTCTTTGCATATTGTGATTGCGATAGGTAAACGTGCAGAAGTGTATGCGAAGCTTCTGAAGTTTATTGGCACGACGGAACATTACCGGCCTGATCGGCTGTATGGACTACTTTCGGAAGGTGCGAGAAGCTCGGCTCGTGTACTTGCACCACTCATTAATCATCCTCGAATCCCTAGACCTTTATGAAGCGCGGGCGATCTTGTTGGGCCGCATGGGAAGGCATGAGCATGCGCTCGAGCTATATGTCTATAAACTAGGCGACTTTTCCAAGGCCGAAGAGTGAGTCCCACTCCGCTCGAGCGATTTCGTAGTTATCTCACCTCAACTGTTAGACATTGCAAACGGATATCGGGTCCCGTTCCGACACCTTCCCCCATGTTTCTAACGCTTCTCAAACTCTACCTCCGACCGACGATTCCAAACCCGCCCAACCTGCTCGCTCCAGCACTGTCCCTAATAGCCCGACACAGCGCCCGCCTCGATTCCATCGAGACGCTCCAGCTCCTCCCGCCGCTCGTGAGCGCTCAAGACGTGAGACCGTTTTTAGTCCTATCACTCCGCACGCCCGTGTTCGACAACTGCATTGTGCGAGAGGTCAGCTTGGCGAGAAAGGAAGACGTGGAGATGCATTTGATGAGACTCGAGTCGAGGCGGGTCAAGGTGACGGATAGTCGGATGTATGTGGTCACTCAGTCGGTTGGTTGGTGCTCACGGAGCCTTTGGTTTAGATGCCCGCAGTGCCATAAACGGTTGGGGAATAGCGTCATTGCGGCACATGCACCACGGTGAGGGGCTACCTCTCTCGTCTTGTCGAGCTTTGTTTCGCTCAAGAGTTTGGTTGTGACAGGGGTGAAGTAACCCACTATCAGTGCCGGGAAGCGTTTGCTAGGAAGCTCAGCGCCGCACGACAAGGCTGAGAGCTTGGGGTGTTGATTTGATGACGGCGCGGCCTCCGATGGTGGCAGACCGACATCCAGAGATCGTCGCTTCGTAATGAAGTACTACTTACACACTTGGTAACTTGCATGTCGGTAGGTACATCTAAATCGGAGACGCGACCTGAGGTGGCCTAACGACTATCAATGTACCATTCTCACCGGCCAAAGACCAGCGATCGTGATCGTCACTGCGAATATGTTGGTGAGATATTGCAGAGTAACAGTAGGGAGAGTTGGCGAGTTTCCCGGTCCTCTCTTTGGTCCTCCGGCCAGCATGCACAGAAGTGGCTGATACTCCTCAACCCCCTCGACACGAATGTCACATGCAGGAGGGTGCCAACGTACGGCAGATTGCATTGCAGCGAACAGGCAGTGAGAGATGGCTCGGGTTCCGAGTGCTGGCACCGATTGGCACACGGGGTCAAAACATGGACGAGGTGACGATCAGCTCAGGGCTGGGCTGGGCCTGCCAGTGAAGGCGAGACTTTGAAGCGCTACATGCCCGAGGCGTGTATCAATGCTAGGAGAATACAGGGCATGGGGTGTGCGGCCAGTCCAAACAGCGGTTCAACAAGCTGATGGAAACAGTGTTCGAGTTGAGTCCAACTGAGCCCACAGATGACTGTAGAGGAGGTTTCAATAGTGGACATTGTTGGTAGTTAGGTTCAATGATTATGACGATGGTGTGAGTGCATCGAGTACAGATACCACCCAGGCCGAAAATCTTGCCATGACCAGCAGATTAGTCAAGTATTCGAGCGAGACGATTCCGCAAACCCACCAAGAAGGTGCCCATGCTCACCGCTCTGTCAGCATCCTTTTCAACGTCGACCTCAACGACTTTGGTGCATTCCCGATCTTTCTTTTCGAGATGACAGGTTCGATGCGGAGGTTCTGTGGCCAGGATGTGCCCGCCTCTTCTTGTCGTTTCTGCATGAGCTTGATGAGGGGCTCTTTGAGTGCCTTCTCCTGGATTTTAGTGAGCGGAGGTGGGCGAATTCGGTGGGGATTTAGAGCCGACTTGGGAACGACGCGGGCGAGGAGGGGCGGCATCGTGCTGATTGGGTGTGACATATGTCGCGTCGCGTCACGCTCATAATTGGAACCATGCAAGGTTAATCCACTGCCATTTAGTCTAAGTAACTCAACCAGCCCCAACGTTACGCGTTACGGTTGCAGAAAGCTACAATAATCATATCAGACAATCGCCCAAGCGGAGACAATAGAAGCCACGCCCACAGACGTTGAATTATTGACAGACGCACAGCCATTGCGGTCCACATTGCCGATCGATATAAAGGTGGCGCGTCCGAATGCCTTGCTTGTAACGAATTCCAAGCATGCCCCTCCAGAGCCTCCCGGATCGCTTCAACTTAGCCACCCATCAAGAGTTCGACAGGGCCGTGAACGAAGACGTTTCCCATGTTTTCGCCGACATCGAACACTTATCACAAGTCCGTGACTGTGTTTACCTTCTTAATGTCATCATCTACTACTCTAGGGGAGACCTAGACTCGAAATATCTTGGACATTCGGATGCCTACAAATTGATGACGACACACGGGGAGTTGAAAAGCATGCTCGCATCTGCCTGGCAACTCAAATCCTATCGCAAGATTCGAAACCTCGGTACGCCATGATCATTGGTGCTCATTGGCGGTACTTACTTACTGGTGATTTCACCGCTAGCAATTCTCAGAACATCGAAACCACCACAACCAACCTCGATCGCAGGGGATGACCTTCCTGAGGGTCAGTTTACCCCGCATGGCTACATTGTACTACGGGATGACCTACTTGTCCAGATTTACATAAAACACTGTCCGGATCTTTTGCCGCCAAGTATTGCGGCGTGGCTGTCGATGGTTTTTATGAGTATCTGACACAAAACGAGAAATTGTTCAAGAAGACCGAAGATTCAAAGTATTACGCCAAGTTCTGTTCCATTGTACAGAGTTCTGGTACCGGAAAATCACGAATGCTGACCGAGGCAAGTATGCATTCTACCTTTCGCATGGGTTGTGGCTAAATCCGTCTTCAGTGGGGCAAGAAAAATGACATAGTGCTTTACATGAACCTCCGTGACAAAGCTGAGAAGTCTGGGTTCCCTGTACGCGATTCGATCAGAAATCCTGACCGAATTTCCTTCTACTGAGAAAGCCTATCGGACCATCTGTTATGCTTTCTTTATCGCTCTTTTCGATTCGGTCGAGGAATCCCTTTCGGTCCATAACACCGGCATTATTCAAGAGGCTGTTATGGAATGGGTCCACAAGATGTGCGACATGAGCCACCCTCCCAGGTCCACCACCAGGACTGATTTTTTCCGGATGCTATCTGTCAAATACGAAAAGGTAAGGGCATCCATCTAGAGTTGAACTTGAGTCTAATCACGCGATGTAGGCACGCGCTGATCTTGTTCACGTCCAAGCCAAACAACGCCAGGAGACAGCAAGCAGCTCCACCATGCCAGGGGTTAGTGAGGTCACAGAAACCACCATCGATCAAACCTCCGATCAATTCGGGAACCTCACCTTGTCAGGTGAGCATTGCTGCCTGGATTGGTCATGTCATGGCTGAGGATGAATGTAGACCTGGACACCCAACGCCACGATCCACAAGATTTCGTTACCCGTCTCCTATTTGCCTACAACAAGTTGGTTTCCACTCTGGATCGTGTCTTTCCTGACCTCGGTTCCAACCAGCCAAAGTTGGTAATTGCGATCGACAAAGCCCATCCACTCACCCCGCCGCGCTACACTGGAGGGCAACGCCCAGCGGATATTCTCTGCAGGGTCGTGAACCAGTATTCGCATGTCGAAAATGGTCGTCCACTTTGGGTGGTATTCGCTTCAACAACTTCCAAGGTCGCAGATTTTTCACCTCCGAACAAGAAATGTCAGTATGATCATTTTTCGCCTAAGCTCCGGATTGATTTGTAGTTCAGATAACTCCGATCGCGTTGCTAATCACGGTGAGAAGTTATTCCCACCCTACACCCAGTTGGGATGGGACCAGAGTGCATCAGCACTTGGATGTGTTGACAATGAGAATGTTTCTCAGTTGCTCCACATTGCAGGCTACGGCAGACCCCTGTAATGGTCGGTTTCCCTGTGTGTCGTGGTTGCTGTCTCACCGTGAGTTTCACAGATGGCTATCCCTCAAGACTGCACTCACGTTCCCGGAACGAATGTTGAAGGTGGCCTCTTCGAAACTGTGCGGGGGAAACGACGTCTTCGATGCAACGAAAATGAGCCACGTGCTCGCACTTCTGGGACAGCGATTTGGTCTCAAAGTCGCACTCGGGCACCCGGATTCAGTGGAGCACTTGGAAAACGGTGTAGCGAGTCACCTGCGCATATGTCTTTCTACGACCTTGGACCGCACGTGGAGGTGGACAGATTATCCCTCCGAACCTCTACTCTCATGCATTGCGGCAAAGCTTCTGCACGTAAATCCTGACAAGCTCAACACTGCTCTGACAACGCTGATGCAGAGGGTGAATTCTGGCATGATCGACATGGGCCAACGCGGCGAACTGGCTAGCCGTCTGCTGTGGCTTCTGGTGAAGGACTTTTTTGTTCGCACGCGGGCGAATAGCGTGGTCAGGGAGACGCCATCGACGTGGGACGAGCATCTGATCGATTGCCAGATGATCCCTGTAGTGGATTGGCTCGAATTCGTATTCGGACCACGGATTTGGGATGACCAAGAGGCCAAAATGGCCCCCGGCGAATGAACCCGCGGCCTCGCTCGCAAAGCATTCGAAAGTGCATACCTGAATTTCTCGCACTGGGTATGTATGGAGGTGAGTATTGCTGGTTCGAAGGAAGAGGACGAACTACAGTCTGTTTACTGATTGTCGTGTAGCGTCTTGCATTCTGACGACAGCGTAGATTGGATCTATGAACACAACACCACTGGCAGAGGATAACTGCAGTCCAATGCTGTCATCAGCAACGTCTGATCGACAAGGTCATACCGATCTATTTCAAGGCCGGCACTGAGGAGACCAAGTTCCGAATGTCACAGATATTTATTTCTGACAAAGCCGAGGGGTCGACCGCGTTGAGGAAAGGTTTGTATGCCATAAAAAGAACTCACGAAAGCATATCTAGAAGCGACTGTCCCCAGGATTCTTCTCTCCCACCCTACATTGCCATATTGGCTGATCTCGGTCAACCGCCATCATTCTCCGTCACCTTCCCAGAGCGGGAGATCGATGACCGTTGCCTGCGCATTTATGCAGCCGGTGTTGACGAGACCACCTATCCATTTCTGGCACGATATCCAACGGTCATGAAAGTTTTGGAAAATCTTGTACGCAGAGAGAGGATTCCCGAGACAGAAACGCCGTACACGAAATACCTGGATGTGCAAGTCAAGTTTGGGAGCACGGCGACCATTCAGCATATGGAGTGGGAGCACGGAAGCAGCGTGCCAGTTATAGACGCGAGGCCCATGGTTGGTGGTCGAGGGACCTAATGTGCCAGTGATCACGATTTGCTTGACACCCTTTGCACTGGCCTCACCACGATCAATGCTACAGATGCCGCGAGCCACCTCTGTAAAAATTAGTTACTCAGCGTGCACTATTGCAAGAATATGAAAGAGTGATCCATACTGTGGCCGGCCGTAGCACATTGAAACATGAGTCAACTGGCATAATTCTGCATTTTCGAAAATCACCGTATTGAGGGAACTTGAAGTGCCATCAGGGAAACGTCGGGATCGTGATAATCCTCTACGGTCCTTTTTTCATAATTTGCCGATGGTGTAAAAATGTTAACACGGTCCTACGCACACGACCGCGATCGAAAAGGCGTTGATATCTCATCATTTCCAAACAACGGTTCAGAGTGAATTTGGTCGCTGAAAGACATTGCTTTTGCTGTACAGGTGACGGCGTTAGCGCCAACTCGTTCAGGGAATCGTTATTAAAACTTGTAATTTCGTATCACGTCCTGCTTGACTCCGCATTTGTAGTAATGATTCGGTCTGGTTTCTTCACCGCATGTTACGATCAGCTGGGCGAATGGGTAGCACACATATCGCAAGCCCCTTGTCGACATTCCTGGATGGTAACTAACTACAAAGCACTATTGTTATTTGCAGTCATCGCCATGATTTAGGAAGTGTTCTCATTCGCTTGCTCACAACGAACACTCGTGATGAAGCGACCCCCCACAGGGAATCCAGAACTCACCATGGCCCGAAAAGCTAGTCAACATCCATCGTGATACTTCCAACATCCCAGTTTATGTTGGCCGTCCTCATTTCGGAAATCAAATTCTTTGTGACATTGTCCGTTTGTCTCTCTGTATGACCGACGACCAGGAATTTCTTCGGCAGCGCTTTCTTGTCTTCTGGTAGGGCTATCTGAAAGTTGTCGACGCCCTTTTTATTAAAGCTGTGTGTCATTTCGATCGTCGTCTGGATGAGATAGATGCAATCCGCCGTGAAGATGGCGCCATCAATGGCAGGGGGATTCTCCGACTCAGGACGCCAATAGAAAAAAGGACTGTCAACTGCCTTGAGGTCGACATTGGTTGGCCAAGTCCAAAGAGTGGGTAAGGAAAGGATGGTGGTGGGTTCTGGACATGCCGGATTCTTGTACCAGCGGACATGTAATTTGTCACCGTCGGAAAGAATCCTATGTACCATTGATTTGAAAATACTCCCAGCGGTTGAACGACCCCTCGCTGAAGCGGTCATGTTCTCAAAAAACTTCATTCTCTCGCTATCTTTGCGGCGGAGAAGTCCATTGACCACTTCATCGTGAAGCCAGGGAGTCGGGATAAATATACTATGATCCCGGCGATCGAGGGTGCCATCTTCCCTGCACAAGGGTTGGATGAAGAAAATTGTGTAAGGGTCATCGGGGCCAGTGGTATCAAGCGCGTTCAAGGCACTCAGAGTCCTACTTGTGTCCTGGGTACTGTTGTTCACCTCTTCCTGGACCACATTCTCACGGAAGCTCCGGGAATCAGGATCATGATGGAGATTGAGCAAGGTACGAGGGACATTGCCCCATTGAGTGGCAAGGGATGTAATGTCTTTGCCCAGAACTAGGCTAGAATACGTGTTATTCGTATGGCTTCACAATAACAAGGAATGGAAGCTACCTGAGATGCTGGATGTCCTTCCCCGATGGGATGTTCATAACATAACGTGAGACGCTATGTTGCTTGGTCCACCCCTTGTAGCGGACTTGCTCAGGGGAGGTAACTTGGAATGTACGAACACCAAGGGTGTTTGTGAAGGCGGCAGTGGGAATAAGAACTTTTTCATTGGAATCTGAAAAGGCCCATATGCCCGGGTGGCGCTCCAAAGTCTCCGTATCCCAACCACGATGAAGGGTAACACCTTCCTTAGTGAATAACAAGTATCGCTCAGTGGACTTGTCCCAGCGAGTGACTTCAACGGCAACAGGTTCTTTCTTACGCAGTCGTTCAAAGACCGCATACGCAATAAAGCAGGTTTTGCCTATCATAAACGACTATGAATATTTGGATCGTTCAGTGAGATACAACCTTACCTATATTGGGTTGCCCTATGATGCATGCCCCATTTCGATAAGTGTTCGAGTTGCCCTCAAACATCTGAAATGCATCGACGTATTCTTGCTGAATGTACAACTTGGTTTCTACGGGGGTGCAAAAGCGCTGTACTGCAGGAAAATGTTCCCCGAAATCCAGGTAGTGAAAGACGTCGTCATCCGTAACGTGTTCCTTCTTGAAAGGATTCTCCTTGATCCATACCGCTTCCCAGAATTTCTGCAGGGGTGGGAGATATATTGCTTTCAAAGTCTCGTCGATGACTGACATTGCGATGTAGACGTTGTGTTTCAGGCTGTGTGGCAGCGAGTGTGCAGCCCCTGTGACAATTACATCAGACTCCTATGGACTGAGGGGACGCGTGATGTGGCTGAGCTGTCACGCAGAGATGGCGTCACGTGCGATATCCGTTCTCTCGAGTATTCATCATAATGTTCATTTCGTGGACCATATTCCTCCTGCTCATTGAGTGCTTGAGCCATCACATGACTGCAACAAGCTACTAGTAAAGGCAAGCATAAGGACGGGTGTCACATAGGAGACCGAATTCTCCAAATATGGCTTACAAACGACCGAGCACCGATGAAGGCCGGGAAGAATGGAAACCCGAAGTAGAACCTCCAAACACCAGAAATCTTATGTGAGGGGGAGAACAGGGGGGCGTGGCCGCTGTGGCACTGGCAAGTCAGCGAGGGGGTTGCGGATCGGGAAATGCGACGTGAGGATGTTATACGCCGGTGGATTACGAAGCCGAAGTATATCTTCAATGTTACATCACGAGATCATTACCCCTCCGCTTGTCGGCGAAGGAGGAGAGATGAACATGTGTCTTTATGATCACTGTTTCATCCTTCCTCCCACATTGGTCGCCAGGGCCTACGCCGGCTCTACGGCAACAGCAAGCGGGTTCAGTAATGCCCCGAGAGTGAAAGCTCTCCGAACAATGGCGTGTTCCTCTTCCCGTGAACCGCATATTACACCATACTATCGCAACGGAATTGAAGACACAAACGGGCCGAATTTACAATCTATGCAAGATATCATAAGATCCGTGCTCTAGTGATCACCGTAACACCTACCTTTCGCCCGCACACAAAGGGCCATTACCCAACGAATAATAGCGTATCTACTATCATTTCTTCGATCCAAACGGTGCCCTGGCAGCTTTTGAGTCGCACTGAACCGGACGTACAAGAGGCGTCTTGAAGTAGTTATAGGAAGGTGCTGTCTGGATGTATCATTCGAGTGAGGAAACCAATTTAGTATCACGATAGTGAGATGGCGACATACCTTCTCGCGTACTATCTCGGCGGAGGGAACCATTCCTCAAGTGTTCGAACCATTTCCTCGACTTTATTAATGTATATCTGGACATCGCGTGCTATATGCGACGGCTCGCGAGACCGCGGGAAGGCTTGATGAAAGTCGTCTGCAAACCTCGTATCCAGGTCTTCCTCGGATAGCCTAACACGGGACAATTAGTAACAATTAATAATAATAAATGGGAGCACGGTACACACCCTTCCGCCCGATATTTTTCCTCTCGCCTTGTCTCCCAGTCGACGACCAAATCTTTCCACTCGCAAAAATCAACTTTGAGTTGCCTGAAATACTGCTTCTCGTCTTCGGAGAGATCGATGTGGAAGAGTAACTCGGATTCCTTGTTGATGCCTTGAATCGACCCCGGGAAGAAATCGTTCAGTCTCTTGGCAAGCAGACACGATTCAGGTGCAGACCACAAGTAATGGATGTACTAGCCTCTAGCAGTCAGCAGTCACTCCTACTATTAAGGGCGAGATCGGGACTCACGAATTGAATCAGGTTTCGAACCAGCACGATGTACTCCCTCCGTTGGTCATCTTTCCCGATCAAGAACCGTCGCAGCGTGTATACTTCATTCGCCGCGAGCAACCTCACGTCCTCTGCACGACCGTCGCTTTGTTCGCGTTCGTAATACTTGTGCCACTCGAGTGCCTCATCGGACTTGAGCAGAGCGAATCGGCGGAACGTCTCGATGGCAGAGAGGAAGTTGAGCAAGTCGGGGATTTGCCCGACAATTAAAACCGGAGAGAGGATGTTGTGGACGTTGTAAAATACGAGGCTAGGTGGGGTGGTGTCAGAGGACACGTCAGGGAACTCGTCTAGTAAACTCTCGACGTGGTCTGGTCGGGGTGATGGTCAACGACGGAAGGTCAGAGAGACGGAAAGACGGAACTGTAGATCGCCCTGTGGTCTTTTTCGTTGTATGGTTCATCAAAGTTGATGTGCGAGGTTAGTTCCTTGAACCTGTCCATGATGATAATACGTTCGAGTTCAAGTTGTCTGGTTTAATGTTTGATCTCCGACGACCTCACCTAGAACGTCCATCTGTGCGACTCACTGAGGTGTCACTCAGGCTGCAACGTTGTTTAATACTTGGTTTCAAAGCAAATCCGCATCGGCATCTGACATTTTTGAAACAAAGGTCGGCAAAAATCGCGGGATAGATAACGACAACAAAAGAATGCTATGCGATGTACTTTTCTAGTTCATTCATTGGGCGAGAAACTTCATCGCACTCCACACTGGTAAGAACCTCCATTGCACTCGAAGCACCGAGTTTTCCGCGCAAACGAGAGCTGACCGAGTGAGTGGCGACTGTGGAAGGCTAGAATATCTGGCCGTTGCCTCAGGAGCTATGTCAGGGATAGGCGTGATCGGCTGATATTCCCAGTGCACGCTACCCGCGAGGCCCGCCAGCCATTGGGACCGATCGTAAATTTATCCCATTTTCACCGATGTCTCCGAGCTGATTGAATACTTCTGCAGATACTTCTATGCTGGGTGTGTGATCGGCTACATGAACCACTGGCCGCCCCGTCACCGGGAGCTGCTGTGAGAGTAGGCATCGGCGCAATTCTGAGAGGAACCACTTTTCTTGATGGTGCGCTCTGATCTCCGATGTTTGGTGCCAAATGGGTGTACCTGATCCTCTTCTTCAGTCTGTCTTGTGCCATCATACATAGCATCTCGAGTGCGCTTGGCGATTTTTTCTCTGCCTCTTGCGCATCAGAGTAAGGAATGAGGAATGAAAGCAAGGTGTCAAGAAGACTTGACATCTTGGGCAGTAATGATGCTTACTTTACAGGGTGGGCTTTTGTGGCACTATGGAAGGGGGAACAGCGTCCATGGATGGGTTTGGAGACGATAAGGTGAGCTCCCCCTGAAGCTCGGTTATATAAATTGGGGTCGGAATCTCGTATGGTATCCTGACCACGATAGATGTGTACGCATTGAATCCAATCATTAGCCTCATAATGGCAAACGAGGCGAGAGTGACACCTACCACGGTTATCCCAGATCTCGTGTAGACAATCTATTTCTGCTCCAGACATTATGTTTTTGACCCTCAATAGGTGGAATACCTTACTCCCGTTGGCTGTCATCTCTGAAGGCAAGTGTTCACTGGAGTATTGTTTACTCTCTACTGAACTGTTACTAGAATCTGCGTCGACAGGGATCATGGAAAGTTTCTTGTCTCCCAAGCGTTGATGACATCAATCGGATAATTCCTTGCGAGCTTTTAATCGATGTCGTGTCATTTTAATCGTAGGCAGGATATCTTATAATTCGCCCCACAGTGACACGAGTGCTTGGTACGATTCTGATATCAAAGAAGTGATCCATCGGATCGTCTGTGAAGTTCCCTCCCACATATACCCGCGCCAAGTCGCACGCTCCCAGTGTTGAATGCCGTTGGGTGAATCTGTCCACCGTGACTGGCGTCGGGAAACATAGCTACATAGATCCAGTCCGTCGGCTTCGGCACCCCGAACGTTTGCGCGCATCCCAAAGCTTGCGACCTAACTCCGAGTGGGGCTGTGGACCGAGCGCAAGACCAAGTGTGTATTGGAAACTCGAAGACAACTGCAGAAAGTGGATGAGAGCGGTGGCCTCGCGAGCCATTCCGTCGTCTCTTCACGATTCACTACTCTGCATCGTGAATTAAGTCACTTCATCTGGCTACTGTAAAGCATACACTGCAGGTGGACTTGGAGACCTCCGTTGACGTTGGGATCGTAGGGTCCCACTTTCGTCGACATCCAGCAACGGGCGAGCAGCCGAGAGAAGTATGGATTCCGTCGGGCGAATCTATGGTCGATCTCTTATTTTCATATAAATCCGGCTTGATTGCAATATTCTATAGGCCCACAAAGGTGTCGCAAGCAAAGCTTCAATGAACGCTTTCTTACTGCGGTCGATAACGTCACGATTCATTGCAAGGGGACCAGTGGATGAACTCGACTCGACTCACGGACGAGTTGGCTGATCGAACGGACCGATTTCAGCCACTATTCTGAGTAGAGCCATTTATTACTTCCTGATACCAATTCCCGGCTCCACGTGCACCCACAAAACGTATTAGCCATGTTCAGGGAGGAATTTTATCACGTCCGTTCAACCAGGTGGATGTGTTCCAGTCATGAGATGATACTATCGGGAAGATTTCCCGCGTGACGGTCAATAGGCCCGGTACTACCGGTGTGTGATCCGATTCGCACGTGTGATTTTTCTTAGTTGAAGTTAAAAGCTTGTTACCCTGGCATTGATCTGACGCTTGTACTATTCGACGGCCATGAGCACGCTCGACAGCGATCAACTTGCGGCTTCTGAAACCCCCCTTCAAGCAGAAATTAGGACGAACTCGAAAGGAATTGCCAACGTACTAGCAGACGAGCCACTTATCCGCGTCAATAAGCCTGCCGCTGAGTCTGAAAGGACAGATGACGCGACGTTGACCACGTCTCGTAGAGAGCTTTGGGCGTTCTACCTCTACTATGTCGTATGTTCTCTCAAATAGTTCACCCAGATGAAGCATCCAGCACCTTAATTGGCTCCAGGGGAATAACGGATTATCCGGCTTCAACTTCGGGCCGTCGCAATTCCAGAATCTACTCTACCTCGCAGGTTACGATCCGGCATTCCCTCCCTACTCTGCAGCGTGCGGTAGCGGTACAGATTGTGTGCTGCCGTACCTTGGTCAAATCAGAGACAGTGAGTGTCAGATTCCGAATGCTGAGTGCTAGAAGCTCGTCGTTGACCACTGCAGTCAACTCTATCGTCCTCCTCACGAACGGTATCAGCTTCGCAATTCAAGCCGTCTTGCTTCTCGCTATCGGAGCCTGGGCTGACTATGGTCAATGGAGGTGATCCTATGTATTCGGTCTTGGGGGAGTGTACATCTGACGGAATCCCAGACCCAACATCACCATTATGTTCACACTGGCCGCGGTCGCGGTCTCCTTTGCATGGCTCGGGGTCGAAGACCCATCCAAGTGGCAAGCAGGGGTCGTCCTCTATATCCTAGGCCGTGAGTTTATTCCTGGTTCTACGATATTGGCTGGTCTGGTTGACCGCTACCATTAGTGATCACATACCAGGTATACAAGCTTGAGTATGCACTTATTCTCGTCTAATTTCGAGGCAGGGTGCCCTCACATTTTGGACCGCAGCATTCCCTGGTCTAACGCGTGACCTTCCTGAAGTCCAGGAGTCGGCAAAAGAAGCTCAGAAAGAGACCAAAAGGTGAGACCTGCAGTAATTGATGCGTGTCCTTTTTCTTACCCTCTCTACCAGTGCCAACGAGCATGCTGCCTTTGAGTCTCTGTCGAGAAATAGAGTGTCAAATATCTCATTCACTGTTTCTTCCGTTGGAGAAGTGCTTATTCTTATTCTTATGGTGGGTATTATCAAAGGAATGAGAGCCGGGGAGAGCACGGAAAACAATACAAAGGCATTCAGTGCACTTATAGCGTTCTCGGGGGCAGCTTGGTGTAAGCGGTGATTGTATACTCCACGTTGTGAAGCTGACAGTACCTTCCTAACTCCAGTGGCTTGTGCATTACCATGGTTTATCCTCGAGAAGCGCCGACCTGGGCTGCCCCTTCCTCCGGGAAGCTCTCTTCTAATGATTGGGTTTCAGCAGACATACAGTGACCTCAAAAACCCTTTCCATGTTGACCTCAATTGTGATGCATGAAGCACACTGCTGCACACTGTGGGAATCTCGCTTAGCTTTGGTGGGGTTACAAATAGTACGTACCCTTGGCTACAATATCGCCCCCTAGGTCATGTGATTTGGCTCACATGCCATTGAGATATGACTATTTGGAAACAACCATGTCATGGAAAGGGTTTTTGAGCTTTTGAAATTACAAGGGTATTTGGATATTATTAGTACTTGGTATAGCCTCCTTTTGCTTTAAGCACTGCCTGAACCCTCCTAGGCATGCTCTCAATCAATT
>JBBPMD010000155.1:0-44221 GCA_038090095.1 Zangia roseola
GACGACGACGATGACGACGAGTGCTACCCAGCCCCAGAAACCCCTCTACTCCCATACTCCCGTCGCATTCGCAATTCCCATAATAACAAGGACATCTCTCCTCATGGCCCACGCGACTCTCCTGTTGAGCTCGTCTACGTGCCTCCGTCCTATGTTTATTCTGTCACCGAGGATAGCGAGGAGATGGTTGAGGGGAGCAGACCAACATCAATATATGAGGCTACTTTAACAGACCAGCCTCGCCTGTTGGATCAGCCCATCCTGCCGTCGCTTCCTGATGTGATTCCAACCCCAGTTGTTCAGCAAGATCACAACGTGGATTTCGTTGAACCCATGCGGCTTCTTGGCCCAGGTGTTGATCCCGAGGCTACTCGCATACCTACCCCTGCAGAGGGAACTTCCAGTGTCACACCCGAACGGAGTCCGGCTGGCCCTGAAGTCATCGTCAGCTCTCCAGATGGCCATGCAGAAGTCCCCCGCTCAAGGTCGCTTTCGAGATCTCGAAGTCGGTCGCGTTCTCGTACCCCTTCTCCAAATGTGATCGCTCCGTCGACCAATGCTACTGCCTCGAGTTCGGCTGCTGTCCTTCCTCGTGCCAACGCACCTACCCAGGGTACTGGTGGTGCCTTCCTGGTTCCATCAGATTCTAGCAGCTCACGAGGCCGCTCTGCGTCTTCCCCGTCACTTTGTTCGCAATCACAAGCTGAACAGCCCCGTGGCCGCGGTGTCACGCGCACGTCGTCATTTTCAGATCGAGAAAGTCTTCACACCGGTAGTCCACTTGGTAGCCTGAGTCCTGACGCAAACGTCGGGCTCGGTATAGGTAGTGTTGGTGTGCGAGATCGGGAGCGTGACGTAAGAAGTGACAGAGAGGGGAAACGGAGCATGGAAAGAGGTCGGGATCGGTATTCGCGAAGATCCGGTTCGCATTCAGGTTCCGGATCCAGTTCCAGTTTGAGTCCCGAAGCTCCACATACGACTGCTGTGCACGTTGCCGTGGACCGACCGGAGCAACTGCCTGTTCCTGAGGTGCGGAAGAAAGAATCTTCCCCGTCCGGATCTTCCACAGTTACTGCCGTCTCTACATGTGCCGCCCGCTCACCGCCACGCCTCGTCCTCGATGCTAAGCCAATTACTCAGACGAGTTATACCGAGGCACCGTCTAGTACGATACCCATTTCCCCCAGTCTCGCGCAAGAGGAACAGGAATCCATCTCACGTCAACCTACGCCCACCAATTCGCCAGTCCTTGCCATGTACTCGTCACACATTCCCCAGAAGTCATCGCCGCCGCCGCACGTTAGTTACCATGAACGGAAACCTTCTTCGGGAAGTTCCAGGAGTCCCACCCGGAGTGGAGACGAAAGCCAGCAGGGTACTCTTGTCGGACGTGCTGTCGAAATCATGTCCAACGCCGGGGCTTTTCTGGGTTCTTTCTGGCAAAGTGGAGCTACAGCCAGCGTTACGACCTCATGATCCTCGGGGGTTCACCTATGCTACGTGGCGTTTTGACCACGTTGGTGTCAGTTTTCATTACTTATATTTTGGAATTATTGATCCTGTCTCCACCTTTGTTCATACGTCCAGCCTGTCGTTTTTATTGCATGGTACATATTTACCCATTGGACCTTTCTTTCTTTGTCTTTGGTTGGATGCCCAGGTGCAAGTCGTGTTCTCTTTATGTGTTGCAATCACCCTTCTTTTACGATACAAACTCAGAGCCTAATACTGATTTGCGTCTACCTCTTGTCTCATTGTCGTACTGGTAGCGCCGGCTAACGCTCGCGCGCATATGTGTTGTACTACTTTTGTCTCCCCGATATCCTATTGGCCGTGAATATTTCCCGCTCTTGTATCAATAAATGACTATCACGCTTCTTGGAGGCGAACAATCATCATGCCCGTTCCAAAAGCCATCATCGATCAAATAAAACAGATTATTCCTCCTCTTGATGGGACGCTTCACAAAGGCCAGTCAGGTGCGTCATCGTCGGGGTGGGCGGGCGCTTGAGATGAAGATGTACATGCAGGCAGGTTAGGCGTCCTGGGAGGGGCTCTCGAGTGTGTCATCCCATTGATTGACCTTGTTCGATCCCTCATGCATGACGACACAGCTACACTGGCGCACCGTTCTTTGCGGCCATGTCTGCGCTTCGCTTGGTATGATACCAGTGACAGAGTAGACCCGGAATCTAACGCGGATGCTGGGTCACCCAGGGCGCTGACCTCTCGCACGTCATCTGTGCGCCGACGGCAGCTCAGGCGATCAAATCCTACTCGCCCGACCTGATCGTCCACCCGATCCTCCGCCAAGACGCGTACGTGTTCGTTCTATCTATGACCATGACATAGTACTCTACTGATGTACTCCACTGCCTTTCAAGTCCACAAGACAAGGTGAGTGAAGAACTCGACGGGATCCTCGCCCGTCTCCATGTACTCGTCCTCGGACCGGGCCTCGGCCGCGAGACCTACATGCAGCACTACGCGCGCACGGCGCTCTGCCTCGCGCGTACGCGTGCCATGTTTATCGTGCTCGATGCCGATGCGCTGTGGATGGTCGGGCAGGAGCTCGCCCTGGTGCAAGGCTACCGCCGTGCGGTTCTCACCCCCAACGTGGCCGAGTTCCAGCGGCTGTGTGATGCGGTGGGGGTTGGGGAGGGTGACGGACGGGCGGCGGAGGTGTCGCGACGGCTCGGAGGGGTGGTCGTGTTGGAGAAAGGGGCGAAAGACGTGATCGCGAGCGATACGACGGGTGTGGAGGCGGATTTGGGTGTGAGTGGGATCCAGGTGGGGGATGGGGCGCGGGAGGTGGTGGACGTGGACGTGGAGGGGGGGATGAAGCGGTGTGGGGGACAGGGGGACGTGTTGAGTGGATGTGTGGGGACGATGTTGGCGTGGGGCAAGTGTTATGAGGGAGGTGCGTTTGGGTGCGTGGTGTTCTTGTTCAGATTGTGCTGTGCTCAGGGGGATACTAGGGATGGGACGTTGCCGATGTCGAGACTGCCGATCTTGGCTGCGATCGGGGGGAGTATGGTGACGCGGACGAGTAGCAAAAGGGCGTTCGGTGTAGAAGGACGCGCAGTTGTGACGGAGGATATGATACCGCACTTGGGCAAGGCGTTCACGGAACTATTCGGTCGTCACGTGTAGTCATTGATTAAAAGCGGTCGATTCGGGTCATTTGGAGCTTCGTCTGCGATGGCTCATCAAGTCAAGGAAGTGCCCACTAAACCCTTTGACGGTCAGAAACCTGGCACGTCCGGGCTCAGGAAGAGGTCGGTACACACCCCAATACTACCTCGACACCCGCTGATCGACGGGAGACAGGGTCAAGGTGTTCCAGCAACCCGTACGCGAGCACGTTGCATTACGAGATCGCCCGCTCAAGCTCCCTTGTAGCACTACACCGAAAACTTTATCCAGGCCATATTAGATTCCATCAAGGCCCAAGATGCTACCCTCGTCATCGGCGGCGACGGACGTTACTTTTCCCCCGAAACCGTCCAGACCATCCTCAAGATTGGCTCCGCCAACGGTGTCAAAAAGTTTATCGTCGGCAAGGACGCCATCTTGTCCACTCCCGCCGCGTCCAATGTGATCCGCAAGTACAAAGCAGATGGCGGTATCCTCCTCACAGCGAGCCACAATCCAGGCGGTCCTGACAATGACTTTGGTATCAAGTACAACGTGTCCAACGGGGGTCCTGCACCCGAGAACGTCACGGACAAGATTTACGAGGTCACCAAGACGATTGCGAAATACAAGGTCATCGAGGCTGCTCCCGTACGTTCAGTTTCGTACCTCCGGCGCTACGCCACCTCATACTGCACCACAGGTCGATCTCTCAAAGGTGGGCGACACGACGTACGGTCCCTCTCAAGTGCAGATCATCGATTCCGTGGCCGATTACGTCATCCTGTTGAAGGACATCTTTGATTTTGCACTCATCAAGGACTTTTTGCAGAACAATGCCGACTCGTTCCGTGTCTTGTTTGACGGTCTGCATGGTGTGACGGGTCCCTATGCCCGTGCCATCTTCATCGACCAACTCGGTCTCCCCGAGGCGGCGATCCAGAACTGTGTCCCGTTACCCGACTTTGGGGGTGGACACCCCGATCCCAATTTGACGTATGCGCATTCCCTCGTGGAGGTTGTCGAGAAGAACGGGATTCAGTTTGGTGCGGCGAGTGATGGGGATGGGGATCGGAATATGATTTATGGCAAGGGCGCGTTCGTCACGCCGTCCGACTCGGTCGCCATCATCGCCGACTGGGCACACGTTATTCCTTACTTTAAGAAGGGAGGTGTCAAAGGTCTTGCGCGCAGCATGCCAACGAGCAAAGCCATCGATCTTGTCGCGCAGAAAAAGAAGCTTGAATATTTCGAGGTGCCAACTGGTACGTCATAACCTGGCGTACGTTGATTTGGCTCACTGTACGCCCCGTTAGGCTGGAAATTCTTTGGAAACTTGATGGACGCTGGACGCCTCTCTATCTGCGGCGAGGAATCTTTCGGAACGGGTTCTGACCATATCCGTGAGAAGGATGGACTGTGGGCGATTGTCGGTGAGTGCAGACCCGACCCGTGTTTCGGCGATACTATCTTACATATGGGCGGAAGCGTGGCTGAACATTCTCGCCGCCGCCAATAAGGACTCGCCTAATAAGCTATTGGGCATCAATGAACTTCTCCAGAGACACTACGCCACCTACGGCCGTTCATTCTTCAGCCGCTATGATTATGAAGAAGTTTCCTCGGAGGGTGCCAACAAATTGGTCGCGCTTCTCAATGACGCCATCGACACGTCGTCGTTTGCGAATACGGTCCATTCTTCCAAGAGCACCGGCCAAGATTACAAGATCGCGTCTGTGTCCAACTTTTCGTACACGGATCCCATCGACAACAGTGTCAGCAAGAACCAGGGCCAGATCGTGCTATTCGACGATGGTTCGAGAGTCGTGTTCCGGCTGAGTGGTACGGGTAGCGCCGGTGCGACGGTGAGGATGTACGTCGAGCGCTACGTCGGACCAGATGCGGGCAAGGAGTTGAGCAGGGACACTGCAGAGGGCCTCAAGGGTCTCATCGAAGTGGCACTCGAGATCACGAACCTCAAGGCGTTCCTGCAACGGGAAGAGCCTACGGTTATTACGGTGCGTCCATGGTGTGTCTGATACCGCTGAATCGCCGACTGACCTGGTTTGGTTTAGTGAGAGTTGGTCGAAGTGGGATTCAGGATACTCGATTTGTACGATGTGTGCGTGTAAATAGATTCCGTTTCTATACTTGTGAGTGAATCACAACGAACATGGGGGGCTCATCTCCGAGTAATCACCACTGGAAAAAGTAGAGGTATATATCCATGTTGGGGTCTGGGTTGATCTACAGGTTGCGACCTTGGCACGGGCTTGCGGGCGGCCGTGCGGACGGCTGCGCTGATTGCAGGGTAATACGTATAATCCAGCGATGCAGATGCATCTCCACCTAAAGCCCTACCTGTTCGCTCCAGATTTCGAATTGCGTTGGTGCATCTTTGGGACCGACAGGACGGTCCGTGGAGAATCGACGTCAGATCGCGACTGACAAGTTGTCGACGTGTTTGGAAGGTGGAGTGTTTATCTGAGGGACGATGGCGCATATCGCTCATTGGAATATGAAGGTGATGATGACATGATGCCGTTCATTGACAACGCTGGACGTGCGCCCAAATGAGCCCGATGGTGCACCGTGGGCATGGATGAAACATAGTATGAAAACGTGCCTTGAAACGAGATGAATGCTGCAATGTGTGGAGTATCTGCTGAACCGAGCATCGATTGCGAGCAGCGAGCGGTATACTTTTACTCGGACCAGATCGTGACAAGTAAAGATAACAACAACATCCAGTTGCATGTGTTCGCTGACCGGGGCCATGCCCAGTAATCATTCGATTCAGACCATCCATTGATTTAAGCCTTGCCGTCATGATCGTGCACATGATCGATAATCAAGCTCAGGAGGACCGCACCGATGGTACGCGCCAACTACCCAGGTCGCCGTTCGCATCACGATGCATCCCGGCTGATGGCCTCACGCGGGCCTAAATGTTCACGCTGGCTCCGCTTGCCAGTGGTTCGCAGATCTTCAAGTCGGACTGCAAGGCTGTGCAGCACGTTAGGGGACGGGGTCATTTTCCCCATCCAGTGATGCATCCGAACGCGTAAACCCTCCTGCCCTATTTTCTTCCACTCGCGTTCGCATCATCAACATGAACACATGCCCGATGTGGCGACGCAATCTCGTCATGACCGGAATACTGGTGCCACCCTCGCGCTTGTGGCTTGACGTTTACCGTTCCAGTAAATCGACCCCACCTACTTCCCAAAGTAAGATGAAGTCAGTCGTTGATGTCTATAAACAAAAAGAGACAGGTCGATATAAAATGAGTCCCGGATTCTGATGCCCTTGGTTTTTTTTATCCCCTGGCTTGAACCCGATTCCCCCCGTCGTCCTTGGCGCGTGTGGGTGATGTACGCGCGTTTCGTTTGTTTGTTGGCCCTGCTTCCGTTTAGCACCGAGGTGGGTGCATGGAACGCTGGGGACCGGCACATGGTCGAGCGTGGTCAACTCGCAAAGAGGTATACCCTCCAAGACAAATATCAGGGGAATGATTTCTTCTCGTACGTGGTTTCCACTTGTTGAGCTGACAGGCGCTTATAATGTCATGTTGTCCCATCCTTGATAGAGATTGGACGTTCTTCACCGGCGACGACCCAACGGGTGGTAATGTGAACTACGTGAGCATGAACGATGCAAAGAATCAGGGACTTGCCTATGTGGACGCCTCGAATAATGCCCTCGTGCTTGCCGTCGATGCCACGAGTAGTGTCTCTGCGGGGGGAAAGCGCAATTCGTGAGACGTCTCGTTACGTGCACCTAAGCGTGATGATTCATTGATGGGATATTATTAGGATTCGTATTACGTCGAACAAGGAGTACTCGAGTGGATTGTTCATCTTGGATGCCACCGCGATGCCTGTTGGATGTGGCACATGGCCAAGCTTTTGGGTGCGTCGGCCACGCTCTCGAACAGACCGTGGCTTAATTTGAAAATGTCCGTTGCAGACCAATGGCCCCAATTGGCCTCTCGGCGGTGAAATCGATATCGTCGAAGGGATCAACAACCAAGCGAATAACCAGATGACGCTCCACAGCGGAACGTCCAATGCCTGCGAGATCGATTCGTCGAACAAGGGTTCTGGTCAGGTGCTGAACAACAACTGTTACAGCACTGAGACTGCCGATTCCGGATGTTCCATCAAAGATCCGGACACGCGTTCGTTTGGCTATGGCTTCAACGCTGCCAATGGCGGCGTTTTTGCGCTCCAGTGGGATCCCTCGACCGGCATGTCCATGTGGCATTTTCCGCGCAGCGGTATTCCTTCGGACATTTCCAGTGCGTCCCCCAACCCCTCGGGATGGGGAGAGCCCGTGGGCTTCTGGAGCGCGTCGACGTGTGATATTTCGGACAATTTTTACAACCACGTGATGATCTTCGACACCACGATTTGTGGCAGCTGGGCTGGGGATGCGTACAGCAACTCTGGGTGCCCCGGGACGTGTTCCCAGATGGTTGCGAATGCGACCAACTTTGCGAGTGAGTTGCCTGATTGATGTGAATGTGTCTGTTTTGCTCACATCTTTGGATGTAGGTGCTAAATGGAAGATCAACTATGTCGCCGTATACCAATAGATACTCACGTATCGGATTCGTTCTTTCCTTTGATACCCATCGAAAACTGCAATCACGAGCATCGTATGTCGAATGTCTGCTCGATTCTTTATTTTTTCGTCGAAGACAACTCATTTACACGTCCTGGACGACAATGTATTGCAAGCTCTGTCTTGATAATTTGCACTAATAACAAAACTGTCAGTGAATTCCGGGCGGGAAAACAACTCTAAAGAGGTGGGATTGAACAGGAAAGCTTGCCTTGGCTCCCGGACCTGACAGAACGGTGCCCGAGGCCGCGATCTGGCCATGCCTTGCCTCGTTACGCAGCTCAAACGGACATTGTCGATGAAAGGCTGTTCGAACCTGGTTGCCAAGGGCCCAAGTGCCATATCGAAAATCGCAACGGCGCACGACCCTGGAACCTGTGAAAAGCGTCCGGGTGTGGGGAAGGAAAGAGAAGATCAATCTCTCCGACGCGACGAGTATCCGAGGTTTCTGCTCTACTCCGCCCCGCTCGGGGAGTCGTTGTCGGGGGCAATGGGTGGCCCTATGACTCGGATTGCACAATGTGATGCCCGTCCATAATAGTGTGATTCGGAATATCAAGTAACCTGATGCCACCGACGCTTTAAGCTCATGGTGTGGAGCTCTTGCCAAGCCTTGCAGGTCGGCTGCGACGAAATGGCTGTTGTATCAACCAAACCGAGTCGTGAGATAAAGAATCTCGCTTCAACCGTGCTATCACCACGTCGTTCTCTTTGCTCGGCCATCACTTGGTCTACATTACGGTTGATCAGGATAATGCTGGCAATCGCGTGGTATCCTTGACCACCACCTCGTGTGGAACAAGCGGCATGCCTGTGCTCCCGATCCGGACAATTGTTACCCACAGCCGCCGTGTTCAACCCATTGAACTTTCGATAAGATTTACCAGCTGTTCGGCTCTTGGTATCGAACCTGCATTTCCCGTGGTTCCATTAACATGACTGTGGGCGCTGGTATTCGTAAGAATGGAACTTCATTGTAAGTCTTTTCGCTTTTCGATTTCCGCCTTTGTGAAAGGTACATACAATAACATTTTTCCCCATTACGCAAAGGTTTGTATATTAATGGCACAAGGCAGGTGGTGGACAACCACACCGTTCATAACAGCCTGGTTCCGCAGTTGCGTGGTAATACACTGGTTCTCTGGAAGACCAACATAAGTTGCGGCCGGTTCTGCTCTTGAATCCCTTGCCCTTCCCCTGATACACTGTCCTTTTATCCAACTTTTTTTCTTCTTTTCATCGTGTACAAGCATGCACGCTCTTTTCGTTACCCTCTTGGCCGCCGTCCCGTTTGGCACCCTGGTTGGTGCTCACAAAACTCTGACAAGATCTCGCCACCGTAATGTTGCCCGTCAAACGAACCAGACATATGCCCTGCAAGACTTTTATCAGGCCGAGGACCTCTTAACGTGTGTATCCGGTCAGCACATCCCGTTTACCGATCTGACCTCCCTTCAAGGCAATGGTCTTTCTTTACTGGTGCAGACCCTACGAATGGCAACGTGAACTACTTGAGCATGCAGGATGCCACATCTCAAGGACTTGCTTACGTCGACAGTTGCGATAACTCGACTGTCCTTGCCGTCGACTCCACGAGCAGTGTCGCCGCGGGTGGAAATCGCAACTCGTGAGACCCTTCCCTTCGTTCATTTGACCGCGCGGTGATTAATGGAGCGATGTCGGCAGCGTCCGCATCACATCCAACAAGAACTACACTGGTGGCTTGTTCATTCTGGATGCGGCAGCTATGCCGGTTGGCTGTGCCACTTGGCCAAGCTTTTGGGTTCGTCGTTGTCTTGGGGTTTAATGAACGGCACAGCTAAATGTTTTCGGACGGTAGACTGTTGGACCCAACTGGCCCTCGGCCGGAGAGATCGATATCGTGGAGGGTGTCAACAATCAGGCCGACAATCAGATGACCCTTCATAGTGGGACGTCGAATGCTTGTACGCTCACGAAACCTCAAACGACCAACAGCTCGACAAATAGCACGGCCCCATTCACGGGTAGTGTCCTTGGCACGAATTGCTATAGCACGGAGTCGTCTAATGCTGGCTGTGGCATCTCTGACACCAATCCGACCTCGTTTGGCTATGGTTTTAATAATGCCCAGGGAGGTGTCTATGCGCTTCTCTGGGACCCGTCCACGGGCATTTCGATGTGGCACTTTGCCCGCACAAACATCCCGACTGACATCAACAACAAAACGCCCACGCCCGCAAATTGGGGTACACCAACAGGTTACTGGAGTTCCCAGACGTGCGATATTGCGGCCAATTTCTACCAACACTCGCTGGTTATCGATACCACCATCTGCGGCGGCTGGGCAGGAGATTCGTATAGCAACTCTGGCTGCCCTGGGACGTGCTCTCAAATGGTTGCAAACGCGACCAACTTTGTTGGTGAGTAGGCTGATCGTCTGGGCATCGTCCGCGTTACTCAAGTTGCCGGTCTAGATGCCAAATGGGTGATTAATTATGTCGCCGTCTATCAGTAATTTATCGATGGTTCTCGTGTTACACGCTCGTTTGATACCCACAGGTTTTCTGGGATAGTTACTTGCTCTTTATTAGCGCTCTAGACACCTTTTTAATGCTTCGCTGTTCCGTGTTCAGATTGAAGCAAGGAATAAATCACACTGGGAATGGTTTTTATTGGCTGAGATGTAAGAAGATGAGAAAGGAGACATATTCGCACGCGTCGTTGACTCTGTCCATCTCCACCAAAGACCCGGATGGATTCCCAGCCGCCGCCTGACCCAGCACCGATCCCGGTATCCGACATCATAACGACAGCATGGCCAAGAAGGGCCAGTAAGGTTTGCCGAGTCCCTTCTCGAGTCCCTCCCCGCTACTTACTTGCTTGAATCCCAAGGCGTGTGCGAGTTGCAGGTAGTATCATCTTGCTCGGCCGATCTATAGCAATCCTGACCATCGGTCCGTTTCGACATTAGGCGCGACAAAATACGCTGCGATGGTGCAAAGTAGGCCGTGCGTTTGCTACACGTCGTCTTGTCACTGAGACCGCCTGCCCGTTCTGTGAACACTTAGGCCTTGTGGTGCGTGCGTCAAGAAGGGGTACACCATCGATCAATGCATCGATGGATGCGAGAGCTGTCGCAAAGCCCGCTTGCGGTGTGAAGGTGGCAAACCCTGCCAGCGATGTCGCGAAATGGATCAAGAATGTGTCGAAGAACAGGTGATGGTGGGGCCACGCTCCGAGGTGGTCCCGCCTGTATTCGTGTTGCGAAATCGCCAAAAGAGCGAGCGTGCCAAGTTGGCTTGTCAGAACTGTCGGCGGGATAATAAAAAGGTGTGTGGTTGGTCGGGCGTGGATGGGGGGTGACTGGAGGGTTTGTGTTTGTTGCAGTGTGATGATCAACGACCTTGTTCGCGGTGTGTTGCGAGGACCGAGGAGTGTGTTCACGTGGGGCGAGGACCGAAGCTTGTCAAGCTTCGTTGCGAAGGGTGTCGACAGGAGAATCGCAAGTGCGAGGACGCTCGACCTTGCAAGCAGTGCGTCGACCATGGGAAGGAGTGCGTGAGTGTACAACGGAAAGGGAGGGGTCACGGAACGCGGGTTAAAACGGTATGTTTCATTTTACCACCAGTTTCGTTAGTGAAGTGACTTTTATTGGTGCAGGCGTGTGCAACATGTAGGTGAGGATTCCGGTACCCGTTTGATGGCACTTGTCTGATCAAGATCAGGCGCGATAAAGTACGCTGTGATGGAATAAGGTAACGTGGCTGCCACACCTTGTCACGTTCCACCATATAATTTTTGTGCGTGTAGGCCATGCACGACCTGCGTTCGGAAGGGCTATCAATGTGTCGACCGTGTTTGTGCAACATGCGTGCAGCAGGGGATCGAGGGTGAATGTCCTCACCGACCCGGGCAAGAGATGGATATCTCCGACGGCGATAGTCACCGGAATAGCCAACCATCCGCAGGGCCAAGTTCTGGCGTTCAACCTCCTTATCCCTCGTTACCTATGCCTTTACAACCGCCTCAAGTTGGGATGGTACCAGGAATCGTCCCTCCTCACGTATATGGTCCACCTCCGTATCACATCGTTTCACCACACCATCTCAGTCACGGTCCTGGGGAGGGTTCGTCGGCGGGTTACCCTCGTACTCCATATTACCCAGTTATTGATCCTCAGATTGACGTTCCACAACCTAATGTCTCTTCAGAGCGGTATGTCCCTTCTTCTGCACAGACTGGTGCCTCCAGCAGTTCCTCGTAAAGGGGATAGCGGTGGACGCTTGTATCGATGTGTCATTAGAGCCATTAGGAATGGGGTAGTAGCTTTGTATTTGTACATTGGCTTTGTACGTGATAATGATCGGAGTTTGGCCGTATTTGGGTAATGTATGCCATTTGTGGGCGCACTTGTTGTCCACCTCCACCACGGATAGGACTTGATTGTCCTCGTCCTCTGTATATTTCTATCCAACTTACTATCCCACCCCCTACGTTCCTTAACATGAGCGATTCCCCATCCTCACCGATATCCCCTTCCGTTCCTACCACACAGTAAGTATGTGCCTCATTACTTATTTGCTGATCCGAATATCCTGTCAGACAGAAACCCGAACCAGTGGACCCAGATGTCCACGTAAAGGAGGAATCTCCATCAATACCGACCTCACCCACGACCAGCGTGGCAAATACAGAAACAAACCCCAAGCCGCAATCATCCCCACCGAGCAGAGCAGTTCGGCGGACACAATCACAGAGACGTGCCTTTCTCCGCGACGATCCACAGGTTCAAGAAGCTGAGCCACAGAGGGTCCTATGTCGAACGTGTCAGAAATGGATCAAACTCTCGGGTGTTTCCAACTATGCCTTAGCCAACTGGCTAATCCATAAGCAACGATGTACTGCCCTTCCGACCATCCGCCGCACGCCGTCGAAGCGATGTTTTAGTCCCCGTAGCAGAGTTGCCACCACGGAACGCAAGATGATCTTGTTGAACGATCCTCAAGTCAAGTTGTGTTCGCCCGAACACGTGGTATGTGGTACTTGCAAGGCGATGGTGACGCTGGAGGGCGAGGTGGAATACGACCTGACTAAATGGACCGAACACAAAGAGAATTGTATACCGTTAGTGCATTTAGAGGGCCTCGCTTGCGAGTCGATGACATGCCAGTATAACGCTAATTTATGACGACAGTATGGCCCCTGCACCGATCACTCCACAAGGGTCGATGTCAGAAAAACGACGCGCATTCCCACCGACTTCTAGTTCAAGTATTCATTCACAGGCTTCCGCAGGCAAGTCTCCACGATCTCCCACGCCTGTTGGCGAGGGATCGAGTAGCCATTCGACCGAGGCAACTGCGGTTACCGAAAGTTCACCCGATACTGTCAAAGTTGGGACAAAGCGGGCGCGCGAGGAGGATGAAGAGGATGAAGAGAAAGCGGTGGAAGACGAGCGGCCAGCGAACCGCCCGCGTACGGAGACGTACAAGCCGCCGGAGAAGGAGGCGCCGGGTGTGTATGGGTGGTTTGTGCACCCGCTAAAGGAGTTTGCGCGTGGATTCCGAGAAGGGTTGGGTTTCACATAAAACATTCGTTAAGCATAAAGTCGTGTTTCCCCAGAGTGCAATGATGCTGTATGATGATTTGGTTGTCTATATACTACTCGACTGGCTTTGGATACGCGGGACAAGTTGGGTCGTGTCGTTGCCTGACCCCTTGTGCGCGGTATTCGGGTTTCGGAAATTTCCGAGTAAAGGACGGGGTCGCCGTGTGGTTGTCTTTGTCGCCGACGATTTTTTGAACTGAATTTCTTGTCTTCTTGGTTCGGGGGGACTCAATCTAACACGTAAAGTCACCCGATCCCCCATTCAATTGTATATGTGCGCCGTTTCCTGGCACTAGTCATACTTGCACTCATCGGCCCTACACTCTAGGGGGTCGCCGAACAACCATTCTATCATGAACATGAAAACCCTCGCAACGTTGGTAGCAATCCATCCCCGACTCTCCCCGTACTAACCCATCTCCGCAGCGGAGCGGACGCCCCGCCAAGGACCGCCGCCGAGCTCGCTCGCGAAAAGAAGTTGCGGGACGATCCCATGGCCGAGGTACAAGGCCCTCTTTTTGTCACCTGCAAGCGGTGTAGCAGCCGTATCAAACTATCCCCGAAAAGCTCTTATGACCCTTTCCACTGGGTGAAACATAGAGAACGGTGCCTTCGCAAACCCGTCGGGGTCGCCCGTACCGTTCGGCGCACCCACAAAGGCGTTGTAAGTCGATCCCCGTGAACGCCGCTCCTACGAGGGACACTAACGCCACGCTGTGCCCTACAAGTACACGGCGCCGTCGTCCTCGAACACGGATGGCGACAACTTGACGCCACCTCCGCTGACCCCGGACGATGACCGTCCCGCCGCCTCGGACATATTTCGCGAGCGATCCTCTTCGTCTCCGAACATGGATGACCTCGTCGATCATTCTACCAAGTCTGCTGTACGTGAACTCGACTTTGAGTTTCTCGATTATCTGTATCCCTCTCAACGTCCTTGTCCAAAGGACGCCCCCGTCATCGAACGCTGGCAAACATGGAATTGGTCCGAACTCAGACCGCCGATGTGGTTCGCTGACAGCGGCACTATGACCGCGTCGGACGACCAGGAAGACTGTGACGACGGTCGTGATGATCCTTTTACTGACGCGATTGAAATGCGTTACCCAACCCCCCGGCTGATGCTTTATCCCGGTACCCGCAATCAAGATACACCATCGTCATCAACATAAACTACTCCTTACAATATCCCCAACCGCCATCGTTTTCGCTCTGTTGTTACTCCAAGCATTCGTTCTACATTACAGCACTGCATAACTTGTTTTACGCCGCACCGGTATATCTCCATATAGCTCTCGGAACTATTTCCTCATTGACAGCATCCCCTTCTGTATTCATGTCTTACACATCTTTAACCCATCTATTTTTGCAGCATACAGAAAAATCATCTACGTCACCTTGTATATACCAGAATAGTCTTTTACGCTCGCTCGAACATGGGCAATAATATATGGCATTTTCTATTACCACTAGTACCCTCTTTCGATTACCAGTACCGTTCTTTGCTATCCATCACCTTAATCCAGTGGAGGTTTATGTATCCCCTTGTTGAGCAGATCGTCAATGACAGGGTCTTTGCTTGCGCGGCTGCCTCTGCCATAAGATGATGATCGGCGTTGGTTTCTCTCGTTCGTGGGTGAAAAACACGTACAGGACGGCTCTGACGGCATCGCGCATCACGCGCGACGTTGCAATCTCTATCTTGTCGACCCCCTTGAGTCCATCCGCGCGCGTCGGACCGACGTTGAGAAGTAATACCGGCTTACCAAGTTCTAGCGCGTGTTTGACCAACCTGGGGCCACATGAATTCCTCAGGGCGTAATCTCATAATTAGGAACACGAGTCACCGGAAAGCCGAGAAAGTCGCGAGTGTGGTCCCGACGAGAAACAGTTTATCTGATTGTTCTATATCACGAAACCTGTCAGGTAATAAATATATTATCTCGATGCTGAGGGACGATTGCATACGAGCGATCTTTGATGGTTTTGGGTATTGATTCGCCAAAGAAAATGAGGTCTGGTTTTTGCTTTGTAAAGGCATTTCAGAAACACGTGCGGATATTAATATAGCATGGTTGGCAGCGAAACAGAAAACGGACGTACGTTTATGTTGTGTCTACCTTGCGCCCGACATTCCAAGCATTCTGGCACGACGAAATCGTCGTATGAAACGCCCTCTAACTCGACCTGTAGTTTTTGGCCCGTAAGTTTTATTGCAACCGGGCTGGTGTTTCTAGATACAGACATCACCATCTGGATTGGTCCGAGGCTTCCTCCCTGTCACTTCGAGCTCGCCGACAAAGGCTTTCCACTCGGGGTTGCTGGTAGACAACCGGTCCTGAAAGGCGTCTCTGCTAACGGCATGTCCGAGCTGACAATGTACCCTCTACGCCTATCAGAATTATTCTTCCAGGCGGGGCGGCCAGGAGGGTGAACCGAAAGAAAGACTGACATGCAGCGTTCCGTGCAGCTCTAGGATGTTCGTGTCGATGCGCGTATCGTTCCATAGATGGGCGATGGCTTTTCGGTGAAGGCCGTCCACATTTTGGGTGATTAGTCGGCGGATGTGGCCGGTGTGTTGGAGGGCAGCGAGGGCGTAGTGACTCGTATTGGGTTGGGTGTCTCTGACAGAGGGATAGCCGAGGTATGAACGAAGCCTACACAGGGGGATTTTGTGCTACGACTGCAACACGTGCTCAGTCAAACAAGTATACGTACCAGTAACGCTGTCTGAGCTTGTGATGTGAGCAAGGGGTGAGGGTACTGGGGGATGACAACGTGCGTACCTGTATGCATGTCCTTGAGGATTATCCGCGATAAGTTCGTGGTACTGATTGGTAATTGCCAGTTGAAGTTAGACTGGTCGCATGCCTAGGACGGCTCACATACAAAGATTGGCCTGTGTGGTGATCATGAGAATGCAGAATACACCACGATCTTCGAATGACATACTTGTAGTTTGGATTCATATACCGCCCATCTTTTCCTCGGTAGGCTCTTATACCAGAGTCGACGCTGACGCCTGCGCCCGTGAGGAGCGTGATACTTCCCGAGGCGAGGAAAGATGCAATACGCTCTATCGCTGCAGCAGGTGAGACCGGGTTGGTCGGTGTCCAAGAGACGACATGAGGAATCGTAGGGACCGAAATTCGCATTCAAGCTTCAAGGGGGTTCGGGACAAAAGGCTATTCTGATAGCCGGTCCGACGCCTTTCCTGCTCGATACGGCGACCTCCGACTCAGACATATGAGATGAACGTCCCGCGAGGACCTCCTGCTGCATTGCAGACACCGGGTTTTGCCCATTACGCCGTCGCTTGGTCCCCATTTCACAATACACGCATTGCCCTTGCTTCTGCGGCCAATTTTGGTCTGGTGGGAAACGGCCGATTGCACCTGGCATCACTCGTCCCAGGACCGGCCGGCGCAAACGGAATCAACCTTGACAAGTAGTCAGTGTCTATTATTCCTCGTCGATATGCATTCGCTGAGGATGCGGACAGCTACGAAACGCAAGATGCGCTCTATGACGTTGCCTGGTCCGAGACTCACGAAAATCAGATCGTTGCGGGCTCGGGAGATGGCTCTATCAAACTGTGGGACGTCATGTTGAATGTGTGTTCACTTTCGCTAGTCCTGCGTTGTATTGGCCGATAGCAAAATGACAAAAGTCGCGGATAGGACTTTCCGATTCGTGTTTGGCATGAGCACACGAAGGAGGTGTTTTCCGTCGACTGGGGCAATCTCAAAAAGGACACATTCCTGTCGTCGTCTTGGGATGGCAATGTCAAACTCGTATGTGTTTCGCTGAAACTATCCCGTTCACCTCTAACGTGCACGGTCAAGTGGACGCCCGAGCGACCCCGCTCTGTAACCACGCTGAAGGCACACTCGTCCTGCGTCTATCAAGCTCTGTTTTCTCCGCACCAGCCGGACACGATCGCCACCTGTTCTACTGATGGCACTGTCAAACTATTCGATCTACGGGCCCCAGCCTACGCGTCCGGTCCCGCGTCCAACGCATTTACCAACCCTGTCTCAGCCGCCGTTCTCACCGTCCCAGCGTCAGGCACGGAGCTCCTTTCCATCGACTGGAATAAATACCGTCCATTTGTGATTGCGAGCGCAGGTGTAGACAAAGTAGTCAAGGTCTGGGACTGCCGCATGGCAAGCGCGGCACCGCCGACGAACCAGTCTGTCGGCGGCGTGTGCGAAACACAGTTACCGGGCCATGAGTACGCTGTCCGCAAGGTCCAGTGGAGCCCTCATCGCGCGGATATCCTTGCAACGGCCAGTTATGATATGACATGCCGAATGTACGTTCCTTTGCGATATGAATATTCGTGGATCCCACGGTTGACACATGTCTTTTAAGATGGAGCACAAATACTGTACCGGGTGGGTCAAATTTATTGTATATACATGATCCTCACACCGAGTTTGTGGCTGGGTGTGATTGGTCGTTGTACGACGAGGGTCTCCTTGCAAGCTGTGGTTGGGACGGACGACTGAACGCCTTTCGGGCATGACAAGAGTTGTATATTTGTTTCATATAAATTTGAAGCATCGCGGTGGATTTCAATCTGCTGTTATTCGATGCGAAGTCGCTGCCCGTGGCCCAACTTGAACCAGCTCGAACTGTTGAAAATCCGTTATTATGCTGCGTGCACAATCCCGTTGCAGCGACTCTTCTCGTGAGTGATTCGGAGAAGTTGCGCATGAACCCGTGCGATACAGAGATACCATACATACTAAGGAGAAGACTTTTACATAACTTTTCCCAGTACTTCTGACCGTTCCCGACTCAGGCTTAAAGATTAAAACTGCAGCTCAAGTTCGATCTGTGAAGAAGCTTGTGAGGATCCGCATACGATCTCCGCAGAGTACAACTTACCTGAGAGACTGTGTCCTCCACTTTCCTCGTAAACATTTCCGAAAAATCGCGCATGCCTTCAACGATCTTCGGGGAGCAAGTCGAACAGTTCCGCGTTTTAACGGCTTGCACCGTCTTCTCCGCAGAAGCCTGAATAGTCGTTTTGCAGGGTTTGTCTCGCAGTGCTGCGAATGTTTCCTCCATGAAGCTGTCCCACCATTCGAGTGGTTGGTTATCGAATAGCTTGTATCTGGACAGCGATGCTCGTGCACATCCGCAATCACCATTGTTGTTTATACGATGTCCGTAGTGATTGTATTGGGCTTGCTGGACGGAGCCAGACAGCCAGGAGCAGGCCTCTGAACCCCCATAATGAGACGTGATCCACGACAGATCGAGTCTCAGAGCATACACAGCGTCCCCGCATTTCTTGTGGTAAGTAAGCAGGGAGAGTAGATCGCTCGCAGTGATCAGCTCGAGCCCTTGAAACCATGACGGGATAAGCGGCTGTGTCAATGTATATTTTGCGGCGAGAAGGGTCTCCTCCCGCAAGCTTCCTTGACGCGCTATCGCAAAGCATTGCAGAGATTCGGCCTCAAGAATCGCGGTGTTCGAGATGGCCTGGCGAGCTTTCTTCTCGATAGCATCTAGAGAGTACTTCTTCGCTGCCTCGAGAACGTCCTTGACATCCTGCAGCACCTCCAATTTAGGGTCGTCTGCCAGTGTGCACGGGTAGCAAAAGCGGAGAAGATAATCAAGGGTCTTGCTGTTCTCTGTAACGGTGATGATAACGAGACCATCCTTGACCTCCTGGTCTTCGTTCGCAGGCTGGGGGATGTCGAAGAGTGTCTCGAAGAAGGGGGACGCGAGAGAAAGGAAGAGCTTGAAGACACGGAAATCGATATTGTCAGATGAGCGCAAAATGATGTCCGCCTTCGCGTGATCAAAGGGGGTTGCAGCGTAAGCTGGTTCGTCAGACATTGTCACCAATATCTCTAGCTGACATTATTATCCGAAGCCGGACTGCGGCGTGAGTAGGCTTACCTGTGTGATGTAGAAAGAGGTGGGGTGAGGGAGAGAACTGGAACGAATCAATTCGGCAAATTTATACTGAGGGCCTGTACCCCTTTAGCCGCGGATTAGTCTGGAGCAGCTCGTGTACTCGACATTTCAAAAACGAGGAAGGAGTTTTCATCCAATCAAGAGCGGTGGGGGACCACACGCCCGCAAGGGGCCAGATAGATGAGCCAGGATGGGTAGATCCTGACTCACCAACCCTACTCCTTCGACAAGCATGCCTCAGGGCCCAGGGGGTGACCAGGCTGCTTGTGAAACCAGATTGGGGCTACGTGCTTCTAGCCGAGTTTCCGAAGTTGGCGATTCCGGTTAAGAGGTGCACCCACCCATTTCATCCAGGCAACGATGGGTTCTTCATCGGATATACATGCAAGAATTAGGGTACGGATGAGCGAGCGTCGTTTGATCGGTTGCATGGGAGGCACCACCACTGCATCGAGGTATGACACAAACCTCATCCCGTCGATGTCACGAGGAAGGTCGGAAGAACGAATATGCCGGCGTACGATCTTGTGGAGATTTCGCAAGGATGCACCCTGCAACGATGACGAGGTGTACCTTTGAGATCTGATAATCTCATCCGCCTTGCACTGTGGCACCTAGGAAGGTCCTTGTAAGCGCTTTGGGACATTGACAAGCACACACATTACTGCTCGGCAGCCCTTGCTGCAAAACTCTCCGCATTCGGTGGCGGACTGGGAGCGCGAGAAAATCCCCCGCGGCGAGGAATATAATTTCCGGGAACCGCGCCTGATTGAGCAACTACGCTGACGTGTATTTTTTCAGCGTGAAGCAAGGCTATACCGTCTTCGACGCACGGTTGCGAAATCCCGACATGGGAGAGAATCTGCCATGGAGTGTGCAGAATCGAGAGCAACAAATGGTTCGTTCGGTAGCGTCGAGGACTCGCTGGCTTCTCAGGAACATCTACGACAACTTGGGATCTATTGTTAGTATAGCAAAACGGCGGAGGCATCGTCTGGTTCACGAATCAGAATGAACCGACAGAACAGCGATGAGAGAAATAGCTTGAAGATACCATCCCATTCGGCCTATCCTTATATAATAGTAGATTGAAAGTAAGCATCACTTGCGAGACCAGCGGGTTGAAAGAGCCCAACAGGTCAGGTAGATTGCAAAATTCAAAACCACCGTATGCACACTGAATCCGAGTACTTTTCTTGGCCCAGTTTCAATTAAACGAGATGGCTGCGTGATTCCTTGTCTGCGTGGTGTCCGAGTCGAAGTTGTGAACAGAAAACACGTGAAGTGAGCTTATGGACGCGTCGCGTGACTAACTTCGCGTACGCGTTAACGCGATCTATCATCTCTTTCCCTTTGATCACTCCAGCCCAAACTTCTTCAATGGAGCTCCTCGTCGAGTGTCCCATACACCTCGATGCAGTCTCCATCAGTGAAATACTAGTCTTCAAATGCGGTAGCTCAATACGCCTGTCCCACTTCTGCTCGATGAACACTGATGAAATGCATTTATTTTCGTTCGATAGGACACGGATTCTGTGAGCGATGCTTAGAGGAACATTTCGCCAGTGCTCGCTATGGGCAAACGAATATGTCGTGTCCTACGTGTCGAAAGCCTGTCCGACGCAAAGACGCGTTCCCACTCTTTCTTACCCCAGCTCAGTCCTCGACTCAGGCGGGATCCAGCTCCAGCGGTCACTCAGTGGCGCAGGCGTCTCACGAACGGGTTGTCATGGAACTCAGGGAAGCCAAAGCTGTCCATGCGCACTGCTTGGAACAGTCCCTTGAGTTACAGCATGAGATAGATACCCTAAGACGCGACAATGCTCTTTTCAACCAGACAATACAACATCTTCAAGGTCGATACCAGCTATTAGAGGAGCGATTAGCAAAGGAAGCAAACAGCTTTGCACATGCAAAGGAACAAAGCCAGCGATGGAAGGAAGAAGCAGCAAAACTTGCTGTCGAAAAGCAAAAGGCAGTTGAAGATTACAAGCGGGCATTGGAATGGGATAAGGCGCAACAGGAGAGGGTAAAACAGTACCAAGGATATATTGATCGGTATAAGCGTAAGGTACACGTATTTTTCCGCCGTCGTTCCTATCTCTAGCCTCACACTCAGCAGTGCGATCTTGAGAAGAAGAAGAGAAAGGCAATTGAGGTTGCCAACCGCCACCCACTACCAAAGGATGAAGATCTTTCTCTGATGGTCGTCGATGCAAATGCTCCAGATATGCTACATCAAAGTGAATCGGACTTTAAGTGGCTAAACAAAGCTTGTAAAGTGAAGGGTGATCAGTTCCCCGCACCAGCCGACGAGGATATGGAATCAGAGAAATCAGAGAACGAGAGTGAAGATGAAATCTTGCTTACTGGCAGTGATCACAGCACCAACGGAAAACAAAAGGTAAGATAAAATGATGTTGAAGAGGCACTTTGATGGCGATCACGCTCAACGCATCTCCAGGAAGATCAACGACAAGGCCCATCGGTTCGATTTCGATCCGACTGGAACTTCGAGGTGGAAGGATCGCCTGGGCCATTGTCTGGGGTTGCTCAGAAGCAGAGGAGTGGCAGTAGGCGGGCAGGGCCGGGAAAAAGCAAGCTTTTTAAGGCAAAAATTCCGTCCAAGAGTTACTCGCTGGCCATTGATTCGCAGGGACATGTCAAAGGTACTGTTGCCCTTGGATCTAGGCAGAAGTTCAATTCGAAGAATTGAGATACATGCTGTCAATTGGGTTCGTGTCACTGACACGTGTATTGGTCACCGCGACGGTGGTTCAGCGACTGTACCATACGCGACGTCAACCCCCTCCCTCATGCCTCCTCGAGCCAGACGGAACGGAAGTGGGGCCATATCCCTGTCATCCCATCTTTGAACCCACTTGCGACGCGGAGGGGTTTGTTCGAGGATGTGGAGCCGATGAGTCGCTGAGCGAGCCGTGTCAGTTACAGTTCTCCCTACGTGTTAGTTTCGTGCCGGACAATGTATTCGCAAGGCTCTCCAAGGATATGCGCCGCACGAGGAGAATGGGCCAGATGGCGAACGAACGATTATCGAGGATATCCTGGAGGTCGGATCGGGGAACTCGATGAAGATGTCAAGAAAAGTAAGTTACGCGTGAACATACCGCCAGTACCATCATCGGAACGGCATCAAAGCCATTGGGCGCGATGTTCCTTTTGAAGAACCCTAGAATAACTATCGGCGTGCCACAAGATATTCGTATTGTGTCCGAAGTAGCACCTGCACGATGCCACGTAAAGACGATCACGATCCTGAAGAGAATCCTGGCGCTCCCCAGGCACCCGGATCCGCCCTCTGGCAAGACGGGCGATACATGACCGGACCCTCGTCAAGTATGTTCCCTCGACATTTTAAACCGCCTTCCCAGAGACAACATCTCCCGGACGCCGACACTATCACTCGACTTGACCACGGTACAAGCCAAGATAGACGGAGCGCACGCACACGCCAGCGCAGCGTCTCGGAGTACGCTGGCGCAAATATTCCCGAACGTGGATGCCGAAGTGCGTGAGTGGGTGCTCGAAGCTAATGGCCTGGGGAAGAGTATCGGAGCGTTGCTAGAGATTCGTAGTTCGGACCAATGATCAAGTGCACATGTGATTTGAGTCGCGCGCGCCAAGGCTGGAACGTTGATCAGAGTTTACATAGTAATCACTACGTCTCTACTAATTATGGTGTCGTGGAAGAACAACATATGGACTTGATCTAAAACACCATTCGTTCTGGTACATATACAACCTAATTCCATTCGTAAAAGAACATGAAGGAGAAATCAAGTTTCAGGTCGTGCTTTGTACATACTTGTCGTAGGTGCCGGTTGTGCAGGGTACAGGAGACGAAGGGAAGAAACATGCATACATAGAAAGAAAAAAAAACACAATCAAGATTCGTCCATGCGGTCGATATCCGCCTCAGATTCATTTGCGTTTGTTGGGTTGAGAATCTGATTGGAAACCCAGTGGAACGAATCTCCACCTCTCCTCCAAGCTGGCTTCATCTTCATTACAGCAGAGCGCGAATCACCCTTGCGAGGGTGTTCCAGCAAGAAATCGCGCGTCGCCAAGAGACGCTTAAAAGTATCATTGAACCCGTCAGCAGCTTTGTACACCGCATCGGAACAGCCATAGGCAGTGATGTGGTAGCGTGGATGTGTGTCGTCAGAACTAGGCCTAAATTTGACATTCTCGAGCGGGAAGACATCTATTGGCTTTTTGCGCTTCTGTACACCCAGTTCAGCAACGAGCGTTATATATGGCCGATATGGTGATTCGTCTGCGTCCGGAAAGACACCGACCGTTTTGTGGCTGAACTGGTACCACCCTGGAGAACGCCCTTCGAGACGTCTCTTGATCTGCACTAAAAGTGCCGTCATGTTGGATTCCTGAAGGGGTTTTGTTTTGTCGTACAGGACAGGAATAGCAATGTCGACAGACTTCTGAGTCTGATGGCAAATAAATGCCATTCCCCTGGCGAATGCAGCGAAAAGGGCTTCTGTAGTCACCGCGTAATCATCTATTGCCTTGACAAAATGTGTGAACCGGACAACCGAGTTTTGAAAGCTAGAACTGAATGCTCCGCATAAATCTTCCCTGTTATCGGGGCGGCTCGCCAATATAGTGTCGGCTGCTGTCGGGCTGAAGAGCGCTTTGAGAAAGGTGACGAGTTGGCATCCTCGACTAAAAATGAGTGGGGAGACATTCTCTGCAACCACGGCCTCCATGTAGGCTTGAATGAGGAGTAGACGCATGACAACTTCTCCGCGCTGCCCAAGGTCTACCAAGGTGTCCTTCAAGGGTCCCTGAAGCAGCTCGACCATGACATCCAAGCTGCTGTTCATCTCATCCGCTTTCATGAACTCGTAGATTTGTTGTGCAGCTGCTTCGGCAAGCACAGGCTCGGAGGAATACCCGGACCGGAGGTATTCACGGTGTTGCGGAACAGAGTAAGCAATACGCATGTGACTCCTGACCATGTCAGTTTCCAAGTTGAATGCGAGCCGGCTGGGCTCAAAATCTAGCGCGAGCAGCACGTCAATGATAGCCATTCTTGCGGGTGATATCGACGGTATGTCGGACAACTTGCATTCGATGTCGTTGCGACCTAGTAGTTTCATGCGCGCAATTTGCATAATGCTACGCCCCTTGTCCTCGGCGCTGAGTTCAGATGCTTGGAACATGGTCCACCAGCTGCAGACGATATTAGAGAGGCAGACTACTTTGTGAACGAGCCCGAACATACAGTGGTCGGCCCCATTTCACCAAGTAATCAAATTTCCACAGATTGTCTATGAACAAGCGTCCGGGTATGACTAGTAAGTCGGGTGCACAATCAAACGGTGTCTCAGTGATTGGAGCCAGTAATGTCAGGCCCGCACGTTGAGCACGTTCAGAAGGAGCGACAATGCTGGGAGGCGCCAGTAACGGGAGCGAAGATTGAGTGGATAACAGCAGGACAAATAATGGGTCCGCGGAAAAGGAAGCCAATGCAGAGCACATCGCATCAAGTTGTTTTCCTTCAGCACCCACTGAGTGGCGCAAATCGTGGGCCTCATCGATGTATATGACGATTTTGACTTGATCAGCAGTCGCGATTGAGCACTCGTCGAGCTCCTTGATTAAATTGCGAAGCTTGGCTTTAGCATCACGGAGTTGCTGCTGGTGAGTTGACAACTGGAATGAAGGATTGCATCAGAATGCTCGAAAATTTGTGCATCAACGTACCTCTGCAGACTCCGCCCTGCACATATCCACAATTTCCTTATAAAAGTTCCGCCGTCTATCCACATCCTGCATGTATTGATACCATCTGGTCGCAAGCAGGGCCCTGGACATCCTCAGATCCACCGGGATTTGCCCGAGGGCTTCAGTTGCATGAGCAAACAAATACTTGAAAAATATGAGGTAGTGCTTCTTGCATTGATCCATGTTGCCTAATCTGGCCTTCTCTACCAGATAGTCGCAAAGGGGGTCATCTGGTAGTGGATATGCGACCTCTAAATTCAAATCAGAGGGGGGGATGTTGCAAAAAAAATCAGGACTTACGTATGTTTTCCTTGGTCCGAACATTAATGGGAAGGGTGTAGACTATTTTTGCTTGCTCGTCAACCATTCGTGATTTTCCAGTTCCGGAGCTTTGAATAATGGCACATATATTCCTATATGGGCCCATTCTCTTCATGGCGTTGATATTCTTGAACAGGAGATGATGGAGCGTCCCCTCATAGGGTATATTCCATGCTTTCTCCACACCTGCAAGGGACAGTGAGTTAGAACACACAGCGAGGACCACCAAGCACATACGTTGCCTTATCTCTCTGATCTCTTCTCCCGAGTCTTTGCAAGCAACTATTGGATCAGGATGGGATACTGAGGCCCGGGGATGATCTGAAATTTGATATAGATCTGCAAGCTAAAATACCTTGACCGGATGACTCACATAATTCCCTGAGTAGGCCTTCGAACGATTTCTCCTTCCATGCAATTTGAAGCTTCTCATGAATGTGCTGGCTATTCTTGCGGGCCTCTGGATTCACTCGTCCGCCCGACTCCTCTATGAAGTCCATGATCCACATAAAGAGTTTGAAAAGTTGATGAGAAGAAAGATCGTTGTCGCCAGTTGTCCACAAATCCACAAGATCCGGGTCCTCACTCAGCTTGTGAACAAATCCGTCGTAGTCAACCTCACGATCCATGGGCGGAGATGGTGGTGTAGATGGTGAAGCCCCTCTGTCGGAGATCGAAAGAGTCTGGTAAGAACACAGCCACAGTGCAATAGCCACCGCCGCGATCTGCAAATCCGGACACCTGAACGGTCACGTTAGCAGCTCAAGATTTCCATCTCTCTACGATTCCTGGTTCACGCTAAACACCACGTAGGCAAAACTTGAACTGATCACCCATATCAGTACAAAATGACCAAAGCGAGACGATCGCGCAACTTCCAGAGGATTCAAAACTAACGAGTTTTTGCGGATTCAAGACCGCCGGATGGGAATCATTACCTCTTTTAGAGGCTGGTCACCAGTCTCGCACGTAGAGCAAATATTGCCAAGCCCCGGTCACTGATCCTGTACCATGAACTCGCGCGATGCCATGTCATTGGAAGACGATCCTGAAGATATCCTATCTGCATCCCTCCAGAGTCTCTACGATTTCAGTCCCATCACGTTTTCCACTGCTGGTTCCCTTTTTACATACGTGATAGACCCCGGTCGGCTCCCACATCCACCGAAACAGAGTGACCACGACAGGAAGATCGAGCTCGCCACGCCCGACACCGAATCATCCAACTGGTCTCTACATGCGTCTTCCATCTGGGTGTCTTCCATCTTCATCGCAGACCACATCGAGGAGCTCCACATAGACGCGATCATCAGGCCTGGGTCTGTGTACGTCCTCGAGCTCGGCGCCGGCGCCGGCCTCCCATCGATTGTCCTCTCAAAGATGTATCACACCGTGTCCGTCACTGCCAGCGACTACCCAGACAGCCGCCTGATACGAACCTTGTCCGACAACATCCATCAAAACGGGGTCTCGGAACGATGTCGTGCAGTGCCGCATGCATGGGGTACGGAGACAGGTGCATTGGGGCGCCGAGATGAGGATGATCGAAATATGGACGGATGGTTTGATATCGTCTTTGCGGCGGATACGCTATGGAATCCCGATTTGCATGCATCCTTTCTGGATACGCTTTGCATGTGTCTCAAGCACGGACCAGATGCGCGCATTCATTTGGTCGCGGGACTGCACACTGGGAGATATACGATTCAATCTTTTCTGAATACCGCAAAGCTTCGTGGCCTTGTCCTTCAAAGCGCGACAGAAAGAGCAGTAGACGGGGCAAAATCTAGTAGGCCATGGGATGTATCTCATGCTGAGGGTGAGGATGATCGAGAAAGACGGAAGTGGGTAGTTTGGATGATTCTGAGATGGAAGGATTCCGGTGACGTGATGAAATCATCGTGATGTGCATTGAATAGGACGTTCGACATCAACCAGCATCTATACCTCGAGAGTAGTAAAACTATCTTCCGGACTCCCTCGAACCTCCTTGCCAAAGGTCAGAATACGAACGAGACACTGTCCCTCACGTTCCTTGAACCAGAGTCAACGACTGACGAATGAGAGCGGGATTGGGTACGTACATCATAGAACACGAGACTATCCTCGGTAGTGTCCATCCAGGTCAGGTTGAGAGCATCAACCGTGCTGGTCCTGACATAGCGGGACCCTCTATGCGCAAAGACGGTGCTGAGGGATGTCAATGTATCTCGCCATCTCCAAGGTGGATTGGTGCGCGAGAGCGACCAGAGGAATTTTGACGTCCATGGATTCAAATCCAGGACATGCACCCGACTCGTCGACTCTACAGTGGCCTGAGTGCCAGCGGTATCCTTGAGGTTCTCAAAGAACGATAGTCGCCGACCGCACAGTTGCACCGCATCCGCACGGTCGGGTAGATTGAGCACCATACAGTGGTGCTGCCAGTCTTCCCAACGCACGGTATCAAACCTCTCCTCCACGAGCCTTAACTTGGACTGATCGAATACGATGACTATCTTGCGAGAACAGCCGCTAGGGATGGAGTGAGGTTGGAACTCTAGGAGAAGAGCGGTTAACCGGCAAGAAGGGTCGCTGTGGAAGAAAGTTCCCGGAAGAGGCGACGAGTTCAATGAGTGGTTGGGACAGAGCTGGACAAAGCAGACGCCGGTCCAGGCTTCTGCGAATTCGTACGACCTTGAACTCGGGAGCTCGTTGTTGTGATCTCTGTAAATCTCCTGAATGGTGATCTGGGGCGGCCGTTTCCCCTTCTCACTAGCATATAGACCGTCGGATCCCCTTTCCCATGTCGTACTGTCGTCAGATTCGTCATCGTCCGGATGCGAAGCAATAACGAGACGAGATTCATCAATGAAATCAAAAGAAAGCAGGTCACCAGTGAACTACCAGATGGAGGATCGATCAGCACGGAGCAGGTCCCGAAGGCGACCACTTACAGTGCGAACGGGACTACCACCACGACACCAGTTAAAGACAACCAGCTCCGTCGTTCCTTCTCCCGTCTCCAACTCCAAACGAACGGATACAGCAACAAGACTCTCGCAGATTTGGACTTGCTCGATAGAAAGTCGCTGACCAGGTGGGAAATCACCCCACCAATCCGTCTGGAAGCTCAACCTCTGCTGAGCAGCTCGCGAGTGGTCTTGACAGACGTAGAGATTACGAATATGTAGCATGACAGTGATAGCAGAATTCCTGCGAAGGGTCGATCAGAGTGAGCAGTATGGTGACATCCATTACTTACTGCTGCGGGGGAAAGAAGAGCTGCGCCAGCACCATCAATTCTTGAGAAGGATCGATGGCCACCTTTCGAATCTCGAATGGGACATTATGTTGATAATAGGGTAGTCTAGACTTGGGGGCCATTCTGAAGGAGCGTAGCTGATAAACGTGAAGTATCCATTCAAAGCCGTTATTAAGGGGGCTCTGGCTGGCATGAAAGAGGTAATTGCCCGAAACGCCAATGATCGTAGGTGGGGTGATGAAAAGCTTGTCTTCGGCGCTCGGACTTAAGGTCGGCCATCCTCGTTTATATCCAAGAAGGGAGAGAAGCCGGGTCTTTGGGGAATACCCATCAGGGGGACCGTTTCTCAAACCACATAGCGCGAGCTCATAATTATAATGCAGCGTCGTCGAATGCGTAACGATATCGTATATAGCTCTAGAGGCCTGGGTGGTGAAGGGGTTGAGTGTCGAATGGGAGGGAGTCAATGAATAGTGTGACGTACCAAGCAGAAATGAAATAATGATACGGGATCCAGCTCCTCCAAAATAATTAGTATGATGTCGCCAGTGAGTGTGAAGAAAGACATGACCAGCACGCCGACACTGAGTGTGTTGAGGTTGCAATACCACCTGCTGCGCTAATTTATACGTCGGGCATGCCAGGGTTGTTGACGCCATTGAAAGCGAAGACAAAAGCGTCGGGCCCGCCTCACTTCGCCGTCGACAACGATTAAGCGGAGAACTGTTGGGAATACCTCAACTTGACGAGAACTTTCATGTACACGACATACATACGTTGCGCCAAAGTTGGCTCAGATGAAGTGAAACCAGTTTCTCGGGACCGGATTACCAAGAGCGTAAAGACAATACTGACATAAGAAGTGGGACCGGGAACATCTTTTTGTGGTTCGCCATGTCAACGTATCTCTTGTGAATAGATGGTTAGAAGAATATTCTCTTGGCCATCGGAATTACTCACAGAAGTCGCTGCTAGACAATAAAGCTGGCTATATTGGGAAAGGCGCTCTGGCATCTGGCAGGGGCTACGGGACTCATTACCGTTAGTTCAAAGTTTAGAACTTTCACTGCGGGGGTGTATGGTTACGACCAACGTCAGATTAGTAGATCTGCCGGTGTTGGCGAAGTTCAATACGCAGTGCTGCACAGCTCCTTTGACACAGTACATGGCTGCTTAGTAATCTCGTAGGGCGTTACTTCTCATCCCATATCCATGTCACTGCCAGTCATCATCTCACCCTGAAACTACCACAGCCATGGTTTGCAAAAAGTGCGAATCAGTGAGTCGTGCTATGGAAACTAGACACATTACGCAGTAGCTGACGGGCGAGACAGAAACTATCGGGGGTTGCCGCTCCGGATCCATTCACCTCTACTTCGTCTAGCATCAAGCAGGGCTCAAGAAAAATTGGGGAGAACAAGCTCTTGACACGGCCAGGAAGCTCAAGGAATAGGTTTCAGGTACGTTCTCCCCCCTCGAATTTGTTCTTGGTTTATCATTGTCCGTTCTTAGCCTTATCAAGGGAAATGCAAAGATTGTAAGCAACCCGTCACACAGAACAAGGCTAAATATTGCCATGGTACGTTCGTCTTTTCTTTGCTGTCGAGGACATGCCTAACCGTGTCCATTAGGTTGTGCTTATAAAAAGGGCCTCTGTTCAATATGTGGCAAAGCCATCCTTGACACAACGGGATACGTTATGTCTAGCAAGTAGCCTTACTCGCTCCCAGGACATACATACCCTCTCTGTAGCATACTTACATTCATAATCTTGTTGTAATTTATGCATGAATTCCAACTCCTACGCCCGCAAGTATTCAAGTCCACTCTCCGACTCTCGAAGGACCGTGATATGAACGGTAGATTGCAAACTATTGGTATCAGGATATAACATGCAAGATCTGGTAACTTATATGTAGTATACAAGATGTGGTGTTGATGGAAAGCAGCTTATCAATAACACAAAGAAATCCTAGTCAGATAACACCTTCTTCTTCGTTCGTTGCTCGTAAATCTCGACGTCGATCGTATCCAGCGTAAGGAAGTCCCAAATCTTGACATGTTTCTCTTGTCCGTATCGCCTTAATCGACCAACTGCCTGTGTCGAACAGGCGTCATAGATCTCTTGGCTGGGCGCAAGAAGGGGCGAGAGGAATATAGCGTGGTTGGCCGATGTGAGGTTGGCGCCACTGGCACTTTCGTCCATAACGTTCAAGAGAAGTACTCGTTCTTCACCGTCGTTCTGATACTTCTCCAGATTTTTACTCTTCTGTGACGCCGAACCGCGGATTTCGAGGAACTTGATCTTGTGCGCCTTGAGCGCGTTGGCAACTTTGGCCGTGAGATCTGGGAACTGGACAAAGATGAGGACGCGCTCCTTCTTGGGGATGGTATTCCTGCGATCCCAAACTACGTGTTAGTATCGGTCAGGATGCGTAGGAAGTCAACGCACTTCATCAGATCGATGACCATTTCCAATTTCTTTCCATAATGCTTGCCATGCCCATCGCGAGTTTCGTCGTCAACGCCAAGTGTCTCTCCCTTGACGATGTTGAGGACTCTTGCAGCAGCCGTGCATTGTCCGGAAGCTGCATAAACACACTCCTCGCGATCCGCGCACTGTCTGACACATGTCATGCAGCCCGTGTGCCCACAAGAGGATAGAACCGCGACTTCGCTCATGGGAATTTCGTCTCTGCCGCATCCGGGACATGAGATTTTTGGAGGCATTTCTCGTTGCTTCTGGAGATCACGGACCACGGTGAAGTATCGAAGAGAACGAACTCGTCCAACAAGCTCTTTGGTCAGCTTACGGATGTTGTGTGTGTGCTCCCGAAGTTCCCAGACAAGATCTTTGGTTTTGCTTGACAGATTCTCGTCCTTTCCTTTGGCCTTGTTCTTCCAGAAACTGGCGGAGAGGACGGGGACTTCGGCTTGATTAAGTAGCCCCTTGACTGCTTCCGTTGCTTCGTGATCTCCGACACCTTCCAGGCGGGTAACACGAGCATATTCCTGGAACATAGACTCTTCACTGAGCTTGCCGATATCCTTTTCACGCTTAACTCCCTTCTTGAGTTCCTTGATGAGCTCGTCTTTACAATCGTCCAATTGTTTAGTGCGATCTTTGACGATGATCTCGCAAGCCTTCATGGCGTTCTCCTTCGAGTTGTCCTCTGAAGTATCCAAGTCGAAATGGGAGCAACGTTTCAGGAGCGCTTCCTCGGCGGTCCTAATAATGGTTGATGAGATACCTTTGATGGACTAATTGTTAATACCTACTTGCTATCACCAAGCGCGTTGTTCAAACGCTTTTCTCGGTCGCTCTCCGTCTTCTTCGTCCGCTTTATGGTCATGTCTAGTGCACGTAGATGATGCTCCAGTTCCAAATAGATAGCGCGTTCCGCAGCAGGGAGTGCCACCTTTTGTATTTCGAACGAACACGGAATCTCGTCGATCTCAGCGATATTCTACCATAAATCTTAGCAAGTTACATCGCACGATAGAGGTAACGGGGCAAACCTGGCGCACGAACATGTCCAAGAACGCTTGACCAATATGATGGCGATGGGCATGCCACTCTTGCGTATGAACCTCACGGAAGGAATGGAACGCTTCCACTTCTGAAGACTCCCGTTAGTCGCATGAAACTGTAAGAGAAACATAGAACGCACTCGTCTGCTCCCTTATGCGTTTCTTGATCATCGCCGACTGTCCTTCCCCATCGTCATCTATACCCAAGTGGAGGTTGAGATGAGCCGCAATCGTCTTGACAGCGCCGAAGTCGTGGATAGGCGGAGTGCCAGACAACACCCAGCGACGATCAGCAGTAAGCTTCGTGACCATAGAATGGACCTTCCCGCTCAGGTAGGTATACTCGTCCACGACGACGCGAGCGAAGTGGAAGACCTCAAGAGGTGGTGACTTCATCTGTGTCCAATCCCTCCTGACAGGAACGCTTTCAAGACGCCATGGGTCGGTGTCCTCTCGGCGTTTTTGCTTCTTGGCTGGCGCATCCTTGGTACCTGTCGCCTTTCTCTTCTTGATACCAGATTTTTCGGAAGAGGGCGAAGAGGGCGGCTCGTCGATATCCATGCTGTCGTCATCGGACTTGGACGAACTCGTGGCAGCTTTGGCCTTGCCCTTCTTGCTAGTCGTCTTGGACACAGCCTTGCGTTTCTGAGGTTTCTCCTCTTCTTCGTCTTCGTCAGATATCTCGATTACTGAGTTCTCTTCTGACGACGAGGGTGGTGGTGTGGGTTTGCCACGCGAGGTCTTTGCTTGGTTAGCGGGGGGAAGTTCATCTTCATCTTCACTGGGAAGGGAATCTTCTTCGGGTTCGCCAGCAGCAGCACCATCGTCCTCGTAATCACTGCCATCATCGCCGTCCTCGTCGTCGTCAGATTCCACGACAATAGGCTTCTTGATGTTCCTTCGTCTAAGCCTTGGCGCACGCGGAGCTTCATCCTCGCCGTCCGAGGTGTCGTCCGCTTCCTCAGTCTTTCGCTTCTTCGACATCGAGGCAGTGATGACGACTTCGGGTGTCTTGCCACTGCGCGTTGGCTTAGCGGGGAAATGTTCCTTGACGGTAGGCTTAGCCTTCGCATCCTTCCCCTGCTCCTTCTCAGCAGCGACAGCATAAGCTTTCCCCTTAAGGCGTTTCGGCGCCACGAAAAACTGAGCCTCCAACTCCTCCTCTGGTATAGTTGTCAACCGCTGTAGCCCGGGCAGGAGAAGAAAACAACTTACCCAGTCTGCGTGCCTCCCGAATCGCTTTCATGGCACTGTTGGACCCTTCATCTTTGAGACGCTCCACCTGCTTCTTCAAGGCTTCCAAACATATCTCGAGCCGAGCATTGAAATATCTACCATCTTGAGAAGGGAGGGTACCACCAGCTGCGAAGGACTCGAGGTTCTCAAGGTACACCATACTCTGGAACAGATTTGATGCGACGATCACAAGATCAGCCTTTTGGATGTCCTCGATGGTCAACGAGTTGATACTACTAGCAGTAGAGATAACCACCACATTCTTGAAACGACCCGGCGCAAACTTCTCGGACTCGGACCTCCACTGACGGGTGAGATGCGGTGGAACGATGACCAACGTGGCTCTGACAGAAACTTTGCCGAAGATACTGCTTTTGTCCCGGAGCTCCTTTTTCACTTGTTGGTTGGAACAGTCGATGAGACCGAGGGTTATGGCCGTCTTGCCGTATCCAACTTGGTCGGCGAGGACGCCACCCCTGAACTTGACAGGTCTCTGGGCACGACCCTCCGCACGCCAGCCCAAGGGCTCGAGAATCGCCTCTGAAATCTCTTCTTCGACGAACGGAGTAGCGTCGATGGCCTCCCGCTGAAGCATCCATGTCAAGGAACGCAGTTGTTCCTTACGAAGGTTAAGCTTGAAATTGGGTGGTTGACTGTGTTCCGGGTCACTTCTGTTACTCTGAAGCGTGAATAGAGGAAGCTGAACCTTGACCGCGGGAGTAAAGTCGGTATCCAGACGCCATGATAAGGAGGGACGCTCTAGGCGATTCTCCGAAGGAAGGCGGGACAGGGCACGATGCAACAACGACGCAATGTTGAGACCTACTTTGACCGCGCCAATGTTCTGGTCCATACGTAGTTGAGTGACGAATGGACTGGGACGAAGCTTCAGATCCCGTTCGTATTGTCCGGCTTCTTGGGAGTCTTCGATAGCAGCAATTTTCTTCCCAGTCTTGGTCCACTTAATGGTGGGGGGCGTCGGAGCACAGCGCTGGCATCGGTGCAGATCTTCGGGCATCTCGACCGCCTGCCACGTTTGCAAGTTGTCGTCAACATGCCTGACGCGTTCAAGGAGCCAAGCCAAAGATCTGAATGTCGCACGCTCGTTAAGCTTGTCGACCTCCCTCCATTCCTGGCGCGGCCACTCAGAACCAGCATCATTGGGAAGAGGCACCACACAAGACAACAAAGCAACAGCTCTCGCGCAGGCGTCTGTATCAGCAGGTGCTTCCACTAAACCATGAGGAACGGCGAAGCGTGCACCGGTCACCTGCGAAGACTACGAAATGTTTCATCTCTGGGACCAAACGAGAGAAAATTTACAACTTGCCTGCAGCGACACATTGTCCGAAGACACCCATAACACCGGTACGTGACATGCGACGGATTTGACTCCCTGGACGTCCGACTGCCTCCACGAACTAGCAAGTTTGCAGATAATTGGCCGAGACTCGCCATAGTCGTATCTCCGAATCGATGTCGTGAAGACGAATGCGTCGTCTTTGGGATCACCGCACCGTGTGGGGTCAAGCATCATGAACAACGGTGGTAGCTCGGCATCCTCGGGAGTGGATTCGCGCTTGTGAAGAGCACCACAAGCTGTACCGCACTTGTCCAATAACGTATATGTCCCTGAGATGTCGCGATCGAGTAAAGTCACCTTATCTTTTGGTACAGCGATCTTCAGATGTGAATGCACATTAGCCTCCCTGAACTCTTCGCCCAGTAAGCCGAGCCGGGAACCCCAGGAAGGCATAAGTGTCTCGCTCCCAGTCACGGTCAGAGTGATCTCGCTATTGCAAGGCAAAGCGAACTGCCAGTGGCCTTGCAACAGGCCACCCTGACACTTGAATCTGGCAACAGGAAACTGTAGAAGACGACGGATATCTGCGTTCGCGGGTTCGCTCTCCAGAGGAATAGCGTACAATCGCCACTCTGTCTGCTTGGGGTCCAGATATAACTCAAATGAAGCCGATGCGCACTGGTAAACCGCGGACCAGACCTCTTGTCTCTTGAGCTCGACGAAACGCAATTCCGAGCCTGTGGCACGGACAACAGCGGAACGCCAACTAGCCCAACGCCTGTCAGGGATAGTTACATTGGAAGCGGACCTTAGATTGTCCAGGAGCTCTGCGGTAGTATTGGTGATTGATAGAGACATAGGAAGGATGGATTTGAGCCTTCTGGCGAAAGTCCCAGGAGGAATACGTGCAATTGTCTGCACATCGAGAGGTGCGAAGTTGTGTTCGGGACGTCCAGCGCACTTCTCGCAGGAAGATGAACTACAATCCTGACAACGGAGCAACTCCCTTGTCGTAATATCTTTTCTGCCCTCGCAGAGGCAGAGCCGAACACTCCGAGTTGCTCGCTCGAGGACGTCCTCCATCGAATCCTCCTTCACGTTAGAAAGGTCCAATGGTTGTTCGGCCAACCGATCGAGGCCGGAAATGTGGTCTTCCACAGAGATTTTCGGTGCGGAATCGACGTCCATAGCATCACCGTCTCCTACTTGGGAGTCGACTTCGAGCTTCTTCATCTCGTAAGTCTCCTTATCGTCCCCCGCCTTTAGAAGCTCCTGGCCAACTACTAATGCAGCAAGTATGCAAGACCCCACGACTGTCGAAGACATGGCGTTACCAGCTAGATCAGCGAGATTATCCTCAGTTTCTCGTGTAAGGAGAAGCTTATCCACCGGAAGACCTTGCATGGCCAATGCTTCGGCTCCCACCATGGGTCCACCACGATTGGCGATGTACGGAATCATGGATGGGGTAAGGCATGGACTGATGCCCGTTTTGCTTGAGCCGGTTGAGCGGTCAACGTTTTGCGAGAGATTCCAAACAAGTCTAAGATAGGTGTCAGCAAACGACCATTGTTGATGGAGTCAAACACTCGCGTTTTGTAGGATGGATCAACCCCAATTTTCGCAGAACGAAGAAGGCTGATGTCCATCAAATCCCAAACACGTTCGACCTGCCGTACTCCCCAGTCTTGCCAAGCAAAGTCTGGCATACGACAAGTACCACCTTACATCCGATCAGTCGAGGAGACAAACGACTACTACCACGAGGAACTCACCTTCTTCCCAGTTAGTCAGAGGACGCTTCGGGCCCAATTGTTCTTCGAGTCTAGCGCGTGCATGTCGTGATTCACACCTCGTCCAGTCAGTCCTTCCGGCTCGTGACTCCGACACGCCCCCGCTATCGCGAACCAGTTTCTCTCTAGCTTGGTGAATGCGCATGTCATCAGACGGGAGAAGGAATGCGTCCAGAGTCGACGAAGCAGGACGCTTCAATTTGTTTGAAACCCAATTCTTCCATTCCGCAGGCAACTTGGGTGAACGCTTGTCAACACCGAGCAAATAAACGCGAGTACGGGTGTGCGGGATATAGAATTGTTTCGTGTCCAGTCGTACAAACTCGGCGCTGTAACCTTGGCGCTCAAAATATTCCTTGACTCTCGGCCAAGGTGCAGAGCAGACATTCTCCAGGATGACCAGTGGAGGTCGATGGTTGGTAACCCACGACATCATACCGTGGAAAGTTCGCCCCGACTCTCCACCTTCATCGATTCCCTTTTTCTCGTTGTTGAGGTGGGAATAATCGACGCAAGACGTGCCCGCGACGAGCAAGTCTACATCACCAGGGACAGGGGCCAACGCGCCATAGGCAGTCGTTCTACAGAACGACGTCAGATTCTGCCAGGGTATTGAATAGAAATACATACGCCTCAGCATCTCCGAGCTCACACACGTCGCGGAACAACAGAGGTGGTTTGAAATTACGCTCGATGTACGCCTGCTTGAACGGCTCTATCTCGCAAGAAAACACGTGTTCAAACTCCAATGAGATGTTATATTGTTCCTGGATGGACTGGCAGATCAATTCTAGAGCGAGAAGAGGCGACTCCGTGCCGGAACACATGGTAGCGATGCGAAGTTTTCTGCCTCTGACGCGTTCTGCGACATCCTTGATTTGGGGAATGCGAGAGACAATATCGGAAAACATGGTGGGTATGTGATAGAGAGGTGGAAGACTGGAGGACTCTATCTTTCCATCCGTCTTAGAATGCTGTCCTGGGGTATCGTCGTCGTCGGAGGCTTCAGATTCTTCATCCTCGACCTCCTCCGTGCTTGATTCATCGCCAGTCTTCTTCGTTGACTTGACCCCTCTCTTCGTGGATTTGCTGGGTTTCTTGTCGCCTCCACCAAAGAACGACCTGATGGACTTTTGTTCTTTGGCGAGCGATGTTCCCTTGGTCATGATTAATGATTATGGATCGTCAACTGGCGCGTCTTGGGCGTGTTTTATTCGAGTCACGGTCGCGCTTTGTCACGCCACTTCCATTTTCGCTCTGGCTTACAAACCGAACTTTCGCGGAAAATCAGTCTATTTCGGTGGAATGTATCGAATATATACATGCGCGATGACTCGATGCGTTGCAAACTTCGGGAAAAGCCCACTCATTCCCAGTATCGTTGTACTTTGCCTTCGCTCTCCCTACCAACCTCCAAAAAGTCCGACGGGCGATCGCGTTTCAAATTTCGTCGTCTGTTATTGAGCGGTAATCGCTGATATGCTGAATCCTGTCCGGCAGGTTGTTGGTTGGAAAACGAGGCAGGCCACTGAGTGTCCGGTTGCTGGTACCCAGGCATGCTATAGCCTGCCACACCAGCAGTACCCATTTGTTGTTGCTGTTGCTGTTGCTGCTGCTGCTGTAGGGTACTCGCCACCGCAAGCGTTGCCGCGAGAGCTTGTGCTTGTTGAAGTTGCATTTGAAGTTGGTGATATTTCATCTCCGAGGAATGTCGTACGTGGTCGGGTAATGAGGTGTTTTGCATCACAATTGATAGCTGGTTGATCTGAGCTTGAAGTTGAGGAATACTGTCAACTATCATCTGGGGCACGTCCATGGCTCCCTGTTGATCTGAATAGAAGTCGTCCACAGTTGAACTGTCACCTTGAGGTGTCTGCGGGAGGTTATTAGTGTGGCAATCACAAGTAGCAGCGGGGGTACTGTACCTGTTCGCTAGTCACCGCACCTTCCTCTTCGACCTCCTTTCTGCTTTGCTCAATCACCTTATCAATATGGTCTGCCACTCTTGTTCGCATAGGCTTATCCACGACCAACTTGTCAAGAGACAGGATCTTCTTGCCGCACTTTGGACAAACAAAATCTCGCTCGAGAAGATGAGTTTGGATGCATTCCTCGCAATATGTGGTTTCACAACATGGGGTCTTCACGGCATCACGGAACAGTCTGTTGTCTATTGGGCACGCGAGTGCGGGATCTGTCGGCAGTCGTTCTCGAACGTCTGCTGCGGAAAGGCCCTTCGACCGAGATACTTGCTTTTGCCATGATACTCTACTAGATTGAGTACCGCTTGCCACCGATCAGATATGACGACTTACGAGTCTGGTTGTGCGACGACATAGCCACCCTCGGGGGTGACCATCACACCCTGGGCCATCTCACCCTTATTGGGGTTCTCCACTGCCTTAAGGAAGCTGCGCGGGATACCCGTGGTCCGCTTGATACGAGGTTTGTTATCGAAGTCGCGATCGCTATTGGTTGGACAGTCTTGGATCCAATGCCCTGAAAAAGGCATGAAGAAGCATTAACGTGATGAGACCACAGCGACTCACCTTTTTGACCACAACGATAACAAACATACGATGGTGGTAAAGGACGGTCGGGAGCATGAGGCTGATGGGAGGCAAAGGGCTTGCCACCGCGCCCGAATGACGTTCCTCGAGGATTGTTATATATTCGAACGGCACTATTTCGATCAAAGGATAAAACAAAAATCATGTTATGAGACTTCATTCTACTACAGAAAGCAGAAGAGCGGCGTAAACGAGACACCAACTGAGACATCTTTTCCTGGGTCTCCTCCCAGTTAGCAGTCTGGGCCTGAAACATAGCCGCCATTGCGGCAGCCTCGTCTTCCTTTGTGACAGAGTTCTTGGGAACGATAACTGTGGTGCTTGACTGAAGAGAATGTAAGACTCGCCGAAGGGCGAGCGGTGCGTTTATTGCAGAACAACTACGTACAGGAGCTGAAGCTTTGGATGACGTGAACTCTTCTTTCACGTCAAATCGTTTCGACATGGCACCTTTGTGCCATGACCCGCCTGCACCTGGTCTCTGAATAGGCTCAGAAATGGGAACGGATGCGCTCCCATTGGTGCCAGCAATATACATGGCCGCCTTGCCCTTTCCTGGGCGCTGAGAGGGCATACGTTTTACGACAACAGAGGACGATCTTGGGATGAGTTGAGAATCATCCTTGTATTCTGTAATGAACGCTGGGCGTCGACATTTGTGCAAAACGGGGAAGGGACGCACCTTGATTGGTAGACGCGTCGTAGACATAAAGATCAAAATCATTAGCCTTACCGAGGTTGTTAGCAAGGATGATTTCTTTCTTCAGGTCAAACACAGAGATCGCAGTGCCATCAAAAGTCACCCGGGACTCGTCTCTCTGAGACTTAAATTTGAAGAACACAGAAGAGGCCATGGATAACAGGACAAGAAGTAAGAAGCTTCGACGCAGAGAAAACAATATATAGTAAAAGTCCTACGGTGAGTTCGGAGGAGAGTTGGTCGTTGTCGTGGAGGTAAGCACCTGACAAGTTTCGTCCAACAACGTTACGAGAGGCGCTTCAAATATATGCCGAACTCAGCGGCAGATCTGTAGGTGGCTGACTAAGCCTCACTTTAATAAGTTCAATAAAAAATCTGAAGCGAACAACTTTGTCGTTCGATTTTGTGAACGCGACCAACACCATGTCGCAGTCGTATGGCAGCACCAACAACGAACTGCGGCAGCGAAGCGTAGACCAAAGCGCTGCTGCTGCCCCTTCCAGCACTTCAGACGAAGGCCGAAAAACTGACCATTTCTTGGACCAGCACCAAACGTAAGCATGCGGTCTCTAGAACGCGATCCGTGCTCACCAGTCTTCTTTTAGATATGAATTTGGTGGCCCATGGGGTGTCACAGCTATGATGATTGGTTTCCCAATCCTCATGTACTACCTCTGGATCTGTCTTTGGTTCTATGACGGAAAGCTGGTGACACCTACTTCCGTAGATGACATTGTTCCCTTCCTTCAGCGTATGTGGGGCCATGTTCGCGACGTGGGTAACCGACTAGTTCTGGCTGTTAACTGTCATTGATAAATTTACCCAGGATGCTAGCCCGAATGCCTACGCTTGGAAAGTCTACACTGGCCTCATTGTTTATCAACTTTTCCTTGCTTGGGTTGTGCCTGGCTACCAGCAAGAAGGACTTCCAGTTCCTTCGTTGGGTTACAAGACGTTGATGTACAACTGCAATGCTCTCTGGTCCATTTACATCACGATGATCACAGCTGCGCTCCTTCATTACTACAGCATTTTCCGCCTCACAGAAATCATCGACAACTACGGACACATCATGTCAGTTGCCATCATCTACGGCTTCGCCGTATCCTTTGGAGTTTATTTCTGGACAGTCGCAACCGGTAACCAAATTCGCATGTCCGGAAATTTCATCTACGACGTCTTCATGGGCGCATGCTTGAACCCGCGTATTGGACCTATTGACCTCAAGATGTGGGCAGAGGTTCGCATTCCCTGGGTCATTGTCTTCTTTTTGGCAGTTTCCGGTGGTTGTCATCAATACGAGCAATATGGATATGTCACTCCTGTGAGTTCTTTCTTGTTCGGCGTCGTTCTCTATCCGACTAGTCCGAATAGAACATGGCCTTCATGATCTTGGCTACTTGGCTGTATCTCAATGCTTGGTACGTGTGCATTGATTTTATCAGTGCTATTTCTGAATAAACATGTATACAGTGGAAAGGGAGAGGAATGTATCCCCCAAACTTGGGACATGTTCCACGAGAAATGGGGCTTCATGGTTATCTTTTGGAATTTCGCTGGTGTTCCGTTCGTACGTCCTCACTGCCTCGACGTGCGAATTCAAGTTCTGATCATTGCTTCAGACATATGTCTACTCTGTCGTTTACATGGCCTCACATCATCCTTCCCAGTACCAGTTCTCTACACCAATTTACGTCTTGCTGTTCACCACGCTCCTTACCGCATACTTCGTGTAAGATTCCTGATCATCCGGCTGCAATGGTTCTGATCATGAGCACGTTTAGCTGGGATACGTCCATGTCACAAAAGAGTCGCTTCAAAATGCAGACTCAGGGGATTACCACATTCCGCAACACCTTCCCTCAGTTGCCTTGGGGTACCCTCAAGAACCCAGAGTATATCCAAACTGCTCACGGGTAAGCTCAGTGGTTATTCTTCCTGATGCACTGCCTAAGACGATGCACAGAAACCGCCTCTTGATCAGTGGTTGGTGGAGATACTCTCGCAAACCTGTAGGTCTTCAGCTACGTACTCTTGGACATGTGTTGACGTTTCTCTAGAACTACGTCGCTGATTGGACCATGGCGTTCTGCTGGGGTGTGATAATCGGTGGTGCTACTATCATCCCATACTTCTATTCGGTCTTCTTTATCACGGTTCTCATTCATCGCTGCGGCCGTGACTTTGAACGTTGCTCGATCAAGTATGGAAAAGACTGGGAGCGTTACTGTGCCATCGTGAAGTACAAGTTCATCCCTGGGATCTACTAGAACTTCAAAAATACCTTTTACCTAATGTTGAATATGAATAGACTACTTGATAACATTGACGTGTCAGCATTGCGCCGGCCAATTAGTGTCAAATCAGTTTAAGTTCTCACCAACATCTTATTGGGTTACTCTACGTAACACCTCCCAGTCCCTTTCCTGCTTCCACGTTTCTCCATTTCTTGTGTGCACGCACCTTTGTGCTCGATGGAGAGCAACAAAGACGAAGCACTCAAATGCCTGAGGATCGCTCAGAAGCACAGAGACGCAGGCAACTTCCCCTCTGCGCGGAAATTTTGTCAAAAATCGCTCTCTCTCTTCGCTACGCCGGAAGCAGAGTTGCTCAAAGAATCTATCGAAAGTGCCGCTGCTTCTGAAGCAAATTCGGCTGGTCCGTCCTCCAGTACAAGCAATGGGAATGCGACAACCGGGTCATCGTCATCAACGCAGGCTCATCCTTCGGCCACAGGGACGAGACGCCGGGGCGAGACGAAGGTGGAAGGGACGTCGGGGGGCATGAATGGGGAGAAGAGGGAGTATACAGCCGAACAGCTCAGCATCGTGAAGCGGGTTCGCGCGTGCAAGGTGATCGCTTACTACGAAATCTTAGGCGTCAAAAAGGAGTGCGAAGAGGCTGAAATCAAGAAGGCATATCGAAAGGTATACGTGTTGCTGGTTAGCAGAGAACTCGCTCATTATGGCGATTCTTCATAGCTCGCACTTGCTCTGCACCCTGACAAGAACGGAGCACCGGGGGCTGACGAAGCTTTTAAACGTAGGTGACGCAGAAACAGTTTCTGCCGTTGCGCATCCAGCTAAGCTATTTGACAGTGGTCTCGAAGGCGTTTCAAGTCCTATCAGGTACATATTCTGTGTCTTTCATTTGTTCGTGTTTCGACCCGACTTTCAGATCCACAAAAGCGAGCAGCCTTTGACCAACATGGTTCTGACCCAGAATCACGATCCAACGGCATGTCTTCATCTGGTTTCTCGCCCGGGTTCTCTCCCTCGCCGTTCGCTGGTGGCTTTGAGGGTGAAATGTCACCTGAAGATCTATTTAACATGTTCTTCGGTGGTGGTATGGGGATGAATGGCGGCGGTGCTTTCGGAGGCCCGTTCGGGGGACCCATGTTCTCCGCGAGCTTCGGACCGGGTGGATTCCGGACGACGCGCGTACACATGAACGGACGCCCACAACCAGCAACGCAAGGCGAGGCACCCCAGGCACGGTCGATGCTCACCCAACTCCTCCCGCTCATTATTCTTTTCGCCTTCTCCTTCCTGTCTATGCTCCCCGACCTCTTTGCGACGCCGACCATTCCGGAACCTCGGTTTCAGTTCACGCAAACGTCAAGATACGATCTTGAACGGCAGACGAATAATTTACATATAAATTACTATGTCAACTCACGCGACTTTCATTCGCACCCGAAGATCGCTGTTGACCTTGCAGCGGGTCAACACCGTCGAGGATCTCCACTGTCTCGTTTTGAATCCAACGTCGAACAGGTGTATACTCAAAATCTATACACGCAGTGTCAACGGGACGTCAACAAGCGGGAGAGACGGAAGGAAGCTGAAATCGGAATCTTCGGCATCGGGACGGACTGGGAGAAAGTGGAGCGCATCAACGCAGAGACATTTCCCAGCTGCGAGGAACTCAAGAGACTGGGGTTGCTCAAGTAATGGAGTCTTTATTCACTTCATTGGTATCTTGTTTAATGTCGGCTCGGAATGAAGCTGAGTACTGCATGATAGGTTATGTTCCAAGTCAATCAGTCAGTTTACCTATGTCCTATTTATACTATTCTCATTGTTATCAGTGTTAGCCATGAGAGGACAGTCCCACATGCGTGAACGCCACAAGAATGCAACTGGAATTATCGCTATGTTCTATTTGGTGTGAATTTATACGGTGGCAATCAATGCTCCACGGTCATGCTGCCTGACCCTGCGCCCTCTCCTGCTCGAGTTTTAGGTAGTATTCTTCACGGCGTTGTACTAAAAAGGCTGAGTCTGCGTTGACATGCACATGAAGATGTCATTCGTACCTGCTTTGAGATGGTAGCCATACCTGGTTCGAAATGTGAGACCGAGAAAAAAGGCAATAGTGGAATGGACGTACCAGTATGTGTAGCCCGCACCGATGCCAAGGCCAAAGGCCATGAAAATGTCGCGCCAGAGGCCCTTTCTGAGCTTTCC